>APFE030932141.1:107852-212073 GCA_000404065.3 Pinus taeda | reverse complement strand
TCCCAGCACTGCATCTGTACTGCACCTCCTCTCATCATGTTGCATCGTGCTGCCCACTGTTGCACTGCAACTTAGTTACTGAGAAGTAAGTAACTGATCTCCCAATCTGACCTCCCTGTTGAGCTAGAGACACCCACTGATGCTGAAGCTTTCTCTGCCGCTGACAAGTGCTCCCTCTCTGACCTCTGCGCTACTACAACAACTCCTTGCATCTCGCACTGTTGCACACCTCTCTGTGCCATCCTACACTTGTGCAACACTTTTGTGCCTCTCACACTGTTGCAGCCTACTAGCCTGGCGTTGTCTCGGGACACTTGCACTGTAGCTCTCTCTGCCACTCCACCGCATCCATCTCTACTCGACTCAGCCAGTCCTGCTACTCCTCTTCGGGGCTCCTGTAGCAAGGTCTAATCCAAGAGGCTGGGTACCTCGAGGATCCTACCCCTCATCGCCTGTAGTCCACCTGACTACAGCTCGATGTCTCCCCACTTTTGCTCAAGTGGTGTGTGCGCACTCATGGCACAATCATCGTTTGTCAAAACTTCCTTCTCTGCCCGTGTTGGCGCTGCCTTAGGCTTGGAAGACTCTCCCTTACTCTTCTTTCTCGAACATTGGGTTGCATAATGACCTAGCTCCCCATAGTGGAAGCACTTGATCTTGGAGCGATCTTTCTTCTTCCACTTCTCCTTCTTTCCCTCAGATCCTAGGGCCACATCTTCCTCCTCCTGCTTGACTTTGATCCCCTTGCTGTTGCTACTCGTCTTCCACTGTCGTCTGATCTCTTCTTGGCAAAGAGATGCCCACATCTCATCCCAAGGTGGAAGTGCCCCACTACCTAGTATACTTTGGACAAATACTTCCCAATCTTCTGAGACATCATTCAGGATTGTCCTCACCATTAGTTCTTGATTCGGTGTTGCTTCTATAACAGTCAACTGGTCTCGAATCTCATTCAGTCCTTCAAGGAAGGTGTCAATCGGTTCTCCCTTCATCTGATTCTCCAGCAACATTCTTCTCTGCACAGAAGTATGCTAGTACAGCTTCTTAAGAGCCTCCCACATCTCACATGTTGTTTCCTTCTCGATATATGTGGTGCTACATGATCCTTGACCCTGTCAAGGATAATGTTCTTGGCCCTTGCCATCACCTCCTCGTACCTGTCATTATCACTGGGGTCGACTGGGACAACGATTACCTTCAAGGCAAAGTTCTTGACACGATTCCTATCAAGCACTAATAAGATTTTGGGTTTTCGGACTGCGAAGTTCGATGCTCCGTCCAGTTTATCCTAGTCTCTTACCCCGCGTAGTGCCATAATGCTCCTCTACTTCCCTCCTGGAAGTTCTCTGTTCGACTCCTCTGAGTCTCTACTTCCCGTCTGGAAGTTTTCTTCTGTATTCCCTCTTAGTCCTAATTTCCCTCCTGGAAATCCTTTTGCCGCTTGTTGAGATGCCCCCTACTCCAATCGTCTTGTGCTACTGCACTGTTGATCCAAGTTCCTCGGGTAGAAACCCTCAGTAACAACTCCTCTGGCCCTGCTTTGTTAGGTATTGTTCTGACTACAGTACCTCACTAGCTTCACTTTGCAATATTCCTGCAACCTTCTAGACCCCAGCAACTGCCTATCTGTGAACTGCGTTACCCCTCTCTGCATCATGCTGGCCCCGCGTCACCCCGAATGGGTCTGCGTCAGCGTTTTACATTAGCAATGCTGGCCTCTTTGAGGCTTTGCCCAGCTACTGGCTTCCACTGTATGGCCTTGGCTGGCTCTGTGTCACACTCCTCGGCTTCTGCGTTACTAGAAACGACTTCTGTCACCTCGGAACAATGATTTTCTGCTGCTATTGCTCCGCTCGGCTGATGTCTTTTAGTCCTCTTGTGATCTGCCATCACGCTCTGATACCATGTTGAAGTTTCTATGTTTACTTAGTTAGAAACCCTCCATGCACTTTATCTAATTTATTCCTACTTGTTATTTTCCTTAACAAGTTATTTACAATATAAATACTGAAAATAAACACTAGTGCATGCTCAACATATTACAGATCAACAACTAAAAGAAACAAGAACAAACACACCATATGACACCATTATTTTTGGACTAATGTCCCCGAAAAAACCCAATGTGGGAAAACCAGTGTAGCTATTTGAGGGTTTTCTTATTAAGCAATATCATAGTACAATTTGGGTGCCGAAACTGGCCACCCAACAGAGAATTTCCTTGGCAGTAATACCTCTCAGTTTCTAAAAAATCTACTCGCTGAAACCGCGAATAATCCTTCCGGCAGCTACCCAGCACCAATCAGCCCCAGAAACCCCAACGTCTACGCAATCTGGACTGCATTAGCCTCACCTAGCCCAACGCTGGCCCCACGTCAGCCTCTCTTGGCTTGCGTCAGCTCTCTCGTGCTCTGCGCCAGCTACATTGGCCCCTTTGGTTCTCTGCGCAACACTTAGCTACCTCTGCGTGGCCCCGCGTGAGCACTGGTTGCTCCTGCGTCACTCTTTCTAGCTGCTTTGCTGCTCTCCCGACACTATCTCTACCTCTCTGTACTCAATTCCCCTCAGCTGCTCTCCGATCACTGATTCTATCTCTCTTAGCAAACCTCACTCTAGAGAATAGAATGATTGATCACTTTGGTGTGTTCTCCAAGTGACCCTCAAGCCTCCTCTTATACTTTTCCTGTTGACATCTCAACGGCCAAGATTAAGTCCTTAATTAACGGCTAAGATTAGATCTGGTTTGATCCATGTCTTTTGGACCATTCTAACACAGATTCATATTAATACACATTAATATTTTATTTCCCCTAAGTTTAGACTTAGGGACTCCATTAAAAATATTAATTATTTTAATATCTCTTGATTTGTTTAGAATTTGCCCAAACCCTTTTTAAGTATTGGAGATCTCAGGTATCCCAAACTCTCCACCAAATTTCGTGGCTAGAGCACATCCAATGCTACCCCAAATCAACATTAAATCCTGCAAATATGCCTGTCTTTGCCTCAAAAAGTGACTCGCTTGGCCTTCTAGAAGTTATCCCAGTCCTCAACAACTGAATCAACTCCTCTAGTTGAATCAAACTCTCCTCTGAAGTCCTTCTACGCAATCCTTGCAAAGATCCTTGAGGAAATTTCGTCCTCCTCTTAACTAACTCTTCTGGATTTGGAATCCTCCTTCGGAAATTTGCTATTGATCTCCCTCTAGATTCTGCTTCCTCTTGGCTCAGTTTCTTCCTGTTGAATGTTGCTCTCTGGAAAATCGATCTGCTAAGGAAAATCACTCTTCTTGTGTGTTCTCCATCAACTCCATCGACCTCCTCTTACAATCTCCAATTGAGATTTCAATGGCCAAGATTAAATCTTAATCAATGGCTAAGATCATCACTAAGTCGATCCATGTGAGTTCCTAGAGAATTCTCACCTTTCTCAATTAATTCCTATTAATTAACCAATCTTCTTAAGTTACACTTAGGAAAAATTTATATGATGGTCAATTAATTTAATTGAGTTATCTCTAAGTGGAATTTCCAGAAATGATTTCTAGGTTTTGGAGATCTCTTGTGTTTTAGCCTCTCCACAAAGTTTGAGACTAGAATACCATCTGGTGCTACAAAAACTATCACTCCCTCTTAGCGAGGAAGGTGTGTTAGCGCTACATTGCTACAACACCCTATCTTTGCATCATCCTTCCATACACGCTATTGATGTCTGTCAATTGTAATTGCCTGCAATTGTCCATCAAATATTGTGTTAACTCTGATTCATTTGCCACTAACTGTAGTTGAACTATGTTGCATCTAGGATCCTATTGACACTGCACTGTACAACCTGTACTGCTACCAACTTTACATCTGCACTGCAACCCAATTAACACTCCCTCTCACTGTTGTTGTTGTTGCCGCAACTACTGCAACTGAGAATCATCCAAAATACTGAATCAACTGTGTCTCTATGCCGCAACTGTCTCCTGAGTCTCAGATTGCTACTAGCCTCTGCACTGTCTACTAAGAAATCTACATTGTTGTTGGCTCTGTATTCTGCCTTCTGCACTGCTATGAAAACTAATCAAACTGTCACTCTGGAACTAACTGCACCAACTGACACTAATCCTCCTACTATTGAATATTGTGGGCCCCTGTAGGAAGGGTAATGATTCATGTGAGGAGTAAACTGCAACTGTTGCTCCTCTATGGACCCTTCCCAGTGTTGCACAACTCTGGAGTCTAGAGCTCAATGTCTCCCCACCTTTCACCTAGAGGTATAGTTGCATACAAAGAAAATTATTACTCCAACTTGGAGGACAACTGACCTATTTTTGTCGAAGTTACTGCTTGCTCCTGCTTCTCCTTCTTGTCCTTCTTCCTTTGAGGACACTGAGTGTTGTACTGACTAAACTCACCCCTCATGAAGCATTTTATCTTAGACCAATTCTTCTTCTTCTTCTTTTTCTTCTCTCCTTGCGAGCCTTGTCCCTGACTCAAACCTTTTGCTTTCCCTTTTGATGCAAGGGCCACATTTTCTTCCTCCTTCACACCCTTCAATCCTTTGCTGCTACTGTTGTTGATGGAGTTCTTTACTAGAGCTTGCCTCACCTCCTCTTGTGTAGGATCTTCCCATATCCGGTCCCACTTAGGCAACTATTCTCGTCCCATAATGCCTTGAACGAAGGTCTCCCATTCCTCGATGACAGTGTTGAGGACCAAACACACAAGTCCTATAGGTGTAGGCGACTCTCCTACAACTGCAATCTCATCTCTTATATCCTAAATCCTGGTGAGATAGGGGTTGATACCTTCACCCTTTTGCATTTGAACATTCTTAGCTTTTTCCTTCAGGAACATCTTCCGCTACTTGGAAGGATTCAGGTAGAGTGATGCTAGAGCATCCCACATTTCTTTGGCCGTATTCTTGGAAACAATGTGTGAGTCTATATGAACTCGAAATCCATTTAGAATCAACTACTTCACCTTGGTCATCTCCTTATTTTAATTCACTAGTTGATCAACATCTATAGATATGGCTACAACTCGTTTTGCATATGTATTCATACCACATTCATCTAGCAGGAATGCCATCATGGCCTTCCATATAGAGTAGTTTGATGCACCCTCTAATTTGTCCCGATCTTAGAGTCTTGCTGAAGCCATCACTGCAAAAACTCGACTTGCGACAAAAACATCCCTCTTTCACCTGCTCGGTTGCTAGCACAACTACTCGCACTCCTTCCTAGAGTGAGAATGTCTGCCTTTTGCTATTGCCTACTACAACTCGAAATTTTGGATTTATGAGACTAGAAACCCTCTGAAAGAAACTCCCTCTGTGTGTGCAATTTCTCTTTGTTAATTTGGCAGCTCAGTGTCAAATTCCAACCATGGGATGAGATTCCTCTTTTTGAGAGGATCAATTGATTGTTGAAGCGCTCAATTTGGACAAGGGAAAGTATATTTTTGAATTAAAGCCCACATGTGCATATTTGTTCAAGTCGGCCCTAAAGAAAATTGGACATTGTTGGAAGGCTATAAATACAAGTAACCTCAACCTCATTTGATCAACATCATTGAGCATTCTTCTATTCTCTTCTTTAGTTTGGTTCATACAAGTCCAAGGCAAGTTTGCGGAGATTGGTTGGCACAGGTTCGAAATTGCAGCGTTTGAAGCTCGCATCTCTATTTTTAGGTTTTTGGGTCTCAACTGTAGGCACGTCATGGAGAAATTTCAACCGAAGCCTTTCATCCGTATGCATGACACATCTTCCCTGCGACTCGAACCTAAAAGTTGAATTTTTCAGTTAACCAAAGATTTCGCTAGTTGACCATAGAGTTTGACAGTTGACCTCAGTCAATAACGATTGATCACATGCTTTTGAATAAGGGTTTCTAGATTATTGGCATTGTTGGATTCATCTCATGGATATTGTCTAGTTGTTTTTGCTGGATAGGTTTATGATTGAAGATATGAATCTTTGTACTTTCTTTTGTTGAATCATTCAATGACAATCTAATAAGAAGAAGAATTTGAAATGGTTTTTGTTAAATTATGGTATGTTCAATGCTTAGAGCAATTTACTTCAGCTCTTCTTATTAGCCCAATGTCAATTCTCAGTATAGCAATCACATTAACATACAAGTAAAATGCTGATAGAACATAAATGAAATCGACAGAAGACAAGAGACACAAGATGTGGATTTTGGATAGACTTCTAAGTCTAAAGTGTTCATCGCAAAGGAAAATGGAAGTCCAAGGATGTTCCTGGAAATAGCCCCATTACAGAGATCTTTTCCTTCTGAATCTATTGCAACTTGAATGGGCTAAAATGGACTTCGGAGGCAGAAGTTATCGCATAAAGAAGCTGCCCTTTATTCTTTGGAAAAGGAGGCAAAATCTTCAAAAATGGCAAAATAAACCCTTGTAAAGGGAAATCACATCGGAGATGGGTCGACAGGAGGACTTAACATGGAGGCGGAAGGAACCTCCAACTTGTCGCATCAGAGGTAAGCCTTCGCCCGATGACGGGACCCTGGGCCAATGCGACATGTGACTACAATGATTGGCGGATTGGCATCGGCGATGCCACGAGGTAAGGGAAGGACCCCCGAGGCTGTGCGACATGCGATTGCAATATATTGCATCACATCATCGCATCGCAACGATATAAAGGGGTGATAACATGCGACTTGTGATCGCTGGACCTGACGGATTTTACAAGCGTAGTTTATAAATTTTGAGTTTCGATAAAAGGGTATTTGTCGAGTTTTTTGTGTATTAGCAGATTTCGATAGAAAAGCTGAAATACAAAGGAAAATGCCCCGAAGCAATAAAGCAGGACCCGAAAGGAATTTTAGAAGCGGCCCTATATTATATGAGTTCCATAGGCGGGATTTCCAGCGGGCCTTAGGCAGTAAGTGGTATTGGGTTGGCTTCGCCCGATCCCATGCAATGGCCGATGCGTGGCTGGTGGAGGAGAGAGAGAAACCGCCCTTTGGGGCAGATAACCTTTGTACTCTTAAGCCACCCTAAAATGAATACCAACCATTGGATTGGAGATCACACAGATCAACGGTGGGGCTTGCGATAACGACTGAAGGCGGACCCGATATGATTGTAGGGCAGATGCGATAATATTTGATGTCCGATAGAAAGCATTTTGACAGGTTTTTCAGTGTTTTCCTGTGTATTCAGGGTTTTTCCCAATCCACCTATGTGATGCGATATGTTGCCTAATGGTGGACCCAATAGGGTTTTAGGGATGATTTGATGGAATTTCACGTCTGGAATTCATGCCCAATAGTGTATTTTCCAGTAACTATCTGTGTATTGGATTTTTCTCCATTTTCGGCTTTTTGCCTGTAAAACAGTTTCGATCCCTGTGTAACAACTCCTATTCATCATGCCACGCGGCAAGCGGGAGTTTTTGGCCGACAATGATGCGTTTGAAGCCACAAAGCCAGATGGCTAGTCGAACTGACAAGGAGAAGAGAATGTGCAGAGCCGCAGAGGAATGATTATATGCAGAGAAAATGGGTGGGGAAGCTGAAGAGCCAAAAAAATGCCTCAAAGAGAGCTAGAGAGCCAATTGATGAGGAGGAGAGCAAGGCTAAAGAGAGCTAATGTGCAAAGCAGCTGAGGGAGTCACTTGGAGGTCAAGCAGATCACTGAGGCACACAAAGGCCGAGAGAGAGAGAGCTTATAGAAGCCAGAGCCGAAGAGCCAGAGCAGAGAGCCAAGGGCCAGAGTCGAGAGCTAGAGCCAGAGCTGAGAGTCAGAGGGCCGAGAGCTTCAAGAGCTAGAGCCAGAGCTGAGAGTCAGAGGGCCGAGAGCTTCAAGAGCTAGGGATAAGATGGTGTTCTAAGCAAATTAAGTTCGGAGTAAATCAGTGGAATTAAGCATGAAGCTTGTAAAAGAACTATTGCCATAATCTCAGAGAGCCTAGTTGAGTTGACTAGAGCTCAAGGAGACGTATCCCAAGAGTTTTAGGTGAACTCCATATTAAACTTGCTGTCTTATGTGTGATGCTCATTCGCTGCATTGTTTCATTGTTATATGTTTTATATCAGTTTAAGCAGATCAATTTACAGCACATAAACAATTTTAAAACAAACATAACCATATACCTATATTTTCAAACACTTATTAATTCCGCAATTGGTTAATCATAAAGACTTGGGAATATTTAAGCTTTGGAAGTGGGAGAGGTTCTTGTAAGCTAGACAAGAAGCCTTTAGTGCCCCACTATTCAGATCAGGTGGTATCAGAGCTTAAGATTGGTTAACCCCACCTTCAAGAAGGTGATATCAAAGTAGGTTATAATAGAGCAAGTGGTATCAGCTTAGAATGCTTGATTGATAGAGCAAAGATTGTTTGTTTGAAAGGTGTTTGGCAGTCAAGGATTGATTGTTTGATTGATTGTATTCTTGTGTGCACACTGACTATTGTTTGAGTTTGCAGAGGTGAAGGGAAAGCTATTGATAGCTCAATCCAGGAAGAACAAGAAGGAAGAAGGGCTGAAGGCATTCTTCTATCCCAAAAGACCTCAAAGCAATCGTTGAAGCACAAGAGGTTTGTTGCAAAAGGTTGGTTAAATAAGCTCTTTATTAATCTTGTTTGAAATTCTTTTGTTCATTGGCATAATGACAACTTCTACAAGTGTATCCTCAAATTCCTCCATCACAAGACTCTTTGATGGAGAAATGAAGCAAGACTTGTTCATCATGATGGACAAGGTGAGAGAAATGTATAAGGATGGAAGGAAGAGTAGCATACTTAGAGAGCAATTGAATTCCATGAAGTAAGAGAAGCAGTTGCTTTCTGACAAATTGCAGGAAATGGAGAGACAACTTCATATTGCAAATATGAGCCTGAAAAAGATGCATGAGTTGGAGTCACAACTCTTTGTTGCCAAGGAATCCTTGGTTAGGTATCAGCTTGAAGAAGAGGTAAACCATTCCAGTGTGTCTTCAAATTCTTCTAAGAATGTTTATATTCGTTCTTTTGAAAAACATACCAGAAGCATAGGTTCCAAGCTAATGTCCAACATGGGCTATGAGGGAAAAGGATTGGGTAAACATGCACAAGGTATTGTTGAACCCATAATGGTTGAGGAAAGGCCTAAGTATTTTGGTCTTTGCTATGGACAATCTTATGGAGAAGTTCCAAAGCTACCATGAAGGCCATTGAAACAGTTCCAAGAAGGAGTTTCATTGCAGGTCTTCTACCCCAAGAGTGTGAAGATTGTATTCAGGAGAATTGCAATAGCTTGAAACATCATTTGCAAGATGCAAGTGTTCAGAAGCACACACTTAAACCAGACAGTAGTAGAAACTCTAACAGCCTTGAAGAGATTGATGGTGTTCCAAAGGGAGCCACTTCTTCATTTGCTTCACCTCCTCATGAAGGCAATAAAGGTGAAAGAGAGGTAAAAATCTGGTTCTAATCATCTTCCTTTTGATTTTGCAAAGCATGATAAATTTCCACATAAGTATGGGAAAAGAATTGCATGTTCCTTTTGTAGTTTGGATAACCATAATGTCTCTGGATGTTCAAAGAGAATGGCCACATATAGGAAACTTTTGAAGGAAAGGAAGCAAGAAGCCAAAGGTCCATTGGACAAGGCAAATCATGCTGTCGAAAAGATGCACATGCAGTGCACTCACTGCCATAAGCAAGGGCATCTTGCTGAAAAGTGTTGGACTCTGAATCCAACAATGCTTCCACGAAAGCTAAAGAAAGTGGGAAGAGAAGATGGCAGAAATGGAAAGGAAGATTCCATGATTGATGTGTTTCAGGATGATTCATATGTAGATGCTAATGTGCAGACAATGGTAGTACCTTTGAAAGGGATTGGTGAAAAATGGTTATAATTCTTATCCAATTAAGATTGCATGTCTATTGATGCATCTATTTGCATTTCTTTGTTGATGAGATGCAAGTTGCAGGTTTTTACCAAGATGGTGAATGGAAAAAGGTTGAGTAGGAAACTCACTTTGTGGCTACAACACTATGTTCATTCCAGCTTCAAAAGTATAGTGTGCTTAAGAGAAAGTTGAAGGATGAAATGCATGCATGAGCATGAGATGAATGAACACAGGGATGTTGATGATTTCCTTGTTTTTGAACACGTATGTGTAATTAACTTGCAAGGTTGATTGCTCTGACATGCATGTGATGCAATGTTGACTTGGGAGAGGTTAACTTGATCTCCAAGATGGAGATAATGATGAAGTGTTTCATCTTTTGAAAAAGAGTCCTAAAGGTCTTTTTCTACATGCTTGACTTGAAGGGTCATTTGTTTTAAAGGCATGTTTTGTGGGCTTGGTATCTAGTCCATCACTTGTATGCAAATGTAAGACATGGTGTTCACAAGATGTGAAATCTATTTCTTTTGTTGAAGCAGGAGTTTAGACCATCCAGTTGTTGTCCGTATTTCTGTTGTTGTTAACAGTTGTTGTTGACAGCTTGTCAAACAAGTACAAATGAAAGTTTTGTGGACTAGATATACTTCACATTTGTTTGAGCCACCTTGGATCAATGATCAAGGAAGAGAAGTTCAAACTACTTTCTATGACCATTTCAGTAGCATTTCTGTAGGAAAGTAGTTCTTTCCAGGAGGACCAGCACATCCAAGAAGGAGAATGGTCAAAGGCTTCGGTTCAGAGGCACTATGCAAAGCAAGCGCATGAAGGTTGAACGAAGAGGGTGTTGTTACTCTCATTTACTGTTCAGATTAGTATGTTAGTCTTTTGGAGACCAAAAGTTCTTTAGTGGGAAGGTGTGATCCAAAATGGATCTTGGACAGACTTCTAAGTCTAAAGTGTTTCTCACAGAGGAAAATGGATGTCCAAGGATGTTCCTAGAAATAGCCCCATTGCAGAGATATTTTCCTTCTGAATCTACTGTAACTTGAATGGGCTAAAATGGACTTCGGAGGCAGACGTTATCACAGAAAGAAGTTGCCTTTTGTTCTTTGGAAAAAGAGGCAAAATCTTCAAAAATGGAAAAAAAACCCTTATAAAGGGAAATCACATCGGAGATGGGTCGAGAGGAGGACTTAACGTGGAGGCGGAAGGAACCTTCGACTACGACCTCCAACTTATCGCATCGGAGGTAAGCCTTCGCTTGTTGACGGGACCCTGGGCCAATGCAACATATGACTGCGATGATCAATGGATTGGTGTAGGCAATGCCATGAGGTAAGGGAAGGACCCCCAAGGCTGTGTGACATGCGATTGCGATATATCGCATCGCATCATCGCATCGTAGCAATATAAAGGAGTGATAACATGTGACTGGCGATCACCAGACCCAACAGATTTTATAAGCGCAGTTTATATGTAATATTCCTAATTAGCCATGGCTAATTGGAATATTCGATTTTGTTCAATTTTTGCCTTCTATAGTTATTTGTAAATAAAAAAGTGAGGACGGGGGACATAACTCACTTTTAGAATAAAAAGTCACTTCCTAGTAGCACAACATTGTGACTTAAAGGGGAGCCAAGGGGGCCAAAGGGGGACGCAGAAATGGAGCCCACGCAGACACATGGAGAGACTACACAAGAGGGAAGGAACACGTGACAAGAGGGGAACCACGCAGAAAGAGGTGAGCCTTGGGATTGAGGGAGGCGAACGCTATAAAAGAGAGAGGAGCTCCCTCTTTTTGATCATTCAGTGATGTGCATTTTGAGCTAGTCGTTTCGACTTCTGAGCACGCTGGTTGTTTAGCTTCTCTGCAGCACTGTTTAATGCATTGAGTGTCTCCGTTCGGAGATATCACCCTTAGCCCTAGGTGACTTCGAGTGCCTACTCGGGCAACGTATTTCCATTGGCATTTCAGCAGTAGTTTTATCAGCATTTCAACAGCAGTTTCATCAATGTTTTGGAGGACTGCGTAGCATTGAGAGAGGGACGCAGTTCTTTCTAGCAGTAGCGTTGGATTGGGGTTTTTGCAGGATTATTTATGCTGGGTGATTGAGCAGGGGACCAGCCCTTGCATCTTGGAGGATTTTTGGCAGAGTTTTAGGCAGAGTTCTGGAGGGGTTTCTTCAGTGGCAGCGCAGAGCATTGAGGGATTGTGCAGATCCTCAAGGAGGTGATTTTCGGGTGTCGGCTATTCCAGGAAAGTTTTCTGGGTTTTTCTGGGTTTCTTGAGTAGAGCCCAATTCCAGAGTTTCAGCATTTTCTGAGGAGGGGAGCAGCCCAAAATCATTATTTGTTTTCTAGCAGCAGCAATAGCACGACAGTTCTCCAGCAACATCCACGCAAAGAGGCCATTCCTTGTTATTCTGAGAGTATTTCTTCACTTGCCCTGTGCAAGTCGAGGTGCCATCTTTTTTATCACCTCTTGTACTCATTTTATTGCTCAGTATAATAAAATGGCTTAGCATTTCACGCTGCATTTCTCAAGTATCTGCTTATATTTCATGTTTACATTATTATATGCTGGACCATTGTTATTTTGTCATTTTTGGATTATTATATCATTTGCATGTATTTGGTTGGAGTTTTGTTGGGGTTGAGGAATATTTCGGGTTAGGGATATTACAGTGGTATTAGAGCATAGATCTGGCTCAGCCTGTGGAGCTAGCAGAGTATGACATCGAGGGAGAAACCCTACATCTGTTACAGAGGTAGGAAATACAGAGACAATGGGCGTAGGTTGGAGAACACCTATGGAGAGGAAGACTATGTTCCGGTGGTGGACACAGAACAAGAGGAGCCTGCAGTGGACACAGAGCAAAGGGATCTGATGGCAGACGAGGACGGGAAGAGATTTGCGGATATGCTCCTCAAATCAGTGCAGGATCTCTCGAGGTAGATTGAGGTGATGGGGCAGAGATTCACGGCAGTAGAGGCCAAATAGCGTGAGAGCCCACAGGTTTTTCAGAATGGTGAGGAATCGGGTGCATCCCATCATTTTCCAGAGCAGCGTGATACTGTGTAGTAGGTGGCCTCGCATGCCCCTACACGTTCTACCATGCCCACGTTGTTAGGAGCAGACATGGGGGTTGGAGCCCAACAAGAGGCAAAGCTCGGCCATATGGGCGATTATTTTGCAGAGTACCAAGCCCATGGGCAGGAGTTCATGGATGCTCTTTCATTCAGAAACTTTGTTCAGCTCCAATGGGATAGTAGACCCCGCGAACATTACAAAGGAAACCGGCATTACCATGATGGTGACACCCATCGTGCAGCAAGTAGATTCCACTTGCCTACGTTTGATGGTTCATCAAACAGTGTGGCGAAGTCTTGGGTGGAGAAGCTGGACATTTATTTTCAGCTTAACCAGATGTCAGAGGCAGAGGCCATCAAGGTGGCAACGTTGCATTTGGATGGTGAGGCCCGGGATTGGTGGTTTCATGGGATGGTTACACTCGGGCACTCTACAGTGACGACATATCCGGAGTTGACCAAGAGATTGATGGAGCAATTTGATCGAAGGGATCCAGAGTAGCATTTTTTTGAGCTGACGAGGCTCAAACAGACAGGGAACCCAGAGACCTACATTGCAAATTTCTTGAGGGTCTCCGTGATGGTGCTAGACCTATCCATGACACGGAGGGTCTATATGTATGTTGAGGGGTTAACAGAGCCACTTCGGGGTCTAGTCCGATCCACTAGACTAGACACACTCCAGGACGCTATCAGCAGGACCCAGGACTTACAAGATGTCTTACCGGCGCCTCGGACATCTTACCCCCAAAGACAACCTTTTCAATCTAAGGGGAAGGATGTGAGTATTCCACCTCCGAAAGGGAATCCAGGACGAATACAGATTGAGGACGATGTCAGGAGGGAATTGAAGAAGAAGTGGCTGTGCTTCACATGTCAAGAACCATGGGCACCGGGACATAGATGTGTTGCTGGTAAAGCACATTTTATTGAGGTCTTCTCCAAGAGGAGTGGAGAAAAGGATGACGAGGATAATGTGGAGGCAAGAGATAGCCATGCCATACAGGGACCTTTGCCACCTCCACCGCCAGCAGCAGGTGGTGCATCTTTTGCACCTACCGGAAGGGCCCTTGCAGCATTGCGAGGAGTTCCAAAGTATCTGACGCTACGCGTATGAGGGACAGTACGTGGCCAGCGAGTATTAGTTTTGGTTGACAGTGGGGCGACCCACAACTTCATCGATGCACAGATGGTTGAGCGGAGAGGTATTCAGACATAGAGCTTCGACGGGTTTTCAGTCTTGGTCCCAGGAGATCAGACCATGACGTGTGCTCGTCATGTTCTAGAGCTTTCAGTGACGATGGGCACCTACACATTGACTGACCACTTTTTCGTGGTCAATATCCCGGACACCAACATGATGTTGGGTGTTCAATGGCTTATCACTCTAGGGAAGGTCACGACGGATTGGAAGACCCTAGAGATGGAGTGGGATGATGAGAAGACAGGGAGGCATGAAAAGATATGGGCACAGCACACATATCTGCCTCAGACTGTGTCGGCTCATTGGATGCAGGCAATCTTCCAAAAGGGAGACATAGAGTGGGCAGTCGAGCTGCGTGCATCAGACGCAGGGACTACAGGGCAAACGGTACATCGAGAGATATAGTCCATCCTTGATCGGTATGCCAGAGTGTTTGGGAGATTCCACCAAGACAACCCCCGGATCGGGGGTTTGAGCACACCATCGAGCTTGAGCAGGGCATACAGGCAGTTATCACCACCCCCTTATAGGCACCCCAAGGCCTATCAGCATGAGATTGAGCGGGCTATCCAGGAGTTGCTGGCTCTTGGCCACATTCGACTAAGCACGAGTCCTTTTGCTTCTTTTGTGGTGTTGGTGAAGAAGAAGGACGGTACATTGAGGAATGTGCATTGACTACAGGGCCCTGAACAAAAAGACCCTGAAGAACAGGTACCCCATACCCAGGATCGATGAGTTGATGGGTGAGTTGAGGGGAGCACGATTCTTCTCAAAGATTGATTTGAGATCTGGGTACCATCAAATTCGTGTGAGGGAGCAGGACATTCCCAAGACCGCCTTCAGGTGTTACTATGGGCACTTTGTTAAATTGGCAACTAGGGCCAAACTCCATGTGGGTCGGCTTATTTATGGCAGCTGATATTTTTATTGGATCCCTCTCGTCGAGAGGTGTAGGATTGATCCAAAGATCATCCGATTCCGATAAGTATTTATGGAGATATGGATTTATTTTGTTTATGTAATTATTATCAAGTCGACCAGCTCTTATGTAGGCTCTAGAAGCCCAAACGTCATGTCTATTCAACCCATGCATTTTTGGTATAAATAGTTGAGGATTTGATGTCATTTACAAACCTTCTTGAGTGATCTCCTCCTCTCCACGTCTTGGGTTTTTGGAGAAGGAGTGAGACACCAAGAGTAGTATGTTGGCCTTATGGTGATGCCCTAGCCGCAGGTCGATTTATGTAGCAAACAGAGACACCTATACGTTGTCAAATGGAGATATCTCATACACTGGAATGAAAGACCTTATACACAATTATGGAGACCCATCCGTAGTCATAAAGGATCTCAACGCAGTAATTGAAACTATCTTACATGTTGTTCTTGAAGACTTCTTGTACATTGTTCACAAGTCTTCTCATACGCTGTTCGGCTCCTAGAAACATATATACACACACAATGAATTTGGTAGCGTGGTTACACAAGGCACGCAGTGAATCTGGTAGCATCGTTATACATGGAAACATAGTTTATATATGGAGCCGCAACAAATACCCTAAGCCGTAGACACTGGATAGTCATACACATAATATAAATGCTGGACGATGCGCAAACGTTGGACAGTATTACATATACGTTGGACAGTTTAATATACAGCTTGTAAACGCTGGACAATTCTTACATAGACGCTGGACAATTTAATATACAGTTTGTAAACGCTGGACAGTTCTTACATATACGTTGGATAGTTTAATATACAGTTTGTAAACACTGGATAGTTCTTACATATATGCCGGACAATTTTATATACAGTTTGTAAACGCTGGACAATTTTTACATATATGTTGGCTAGTTTATAAACGTGTTTGTAAATCCTGGACAACCTTAACATATGCAGCACAGTGATGTACGTAGTGATAAATACATTGTCCATAAGTTGAATATAATACGCTGTCAAGAAGTTGAGTATGAAAGCACCTAATGTGTTGTCCAGAAGTTTAATATGGATGCACATAATACGCTGTCCAGAAGTTGAATATGGATGCACCTATTACACTATCCAGAAGTTTTATATGGAGGCCCTAATATGCTGACCTGTAGACTTATACTTAGGCCCTCATACGTAGCCTAATGCAGTCCATCTTCACTGGACTGAGGCCCTAACCACAGATAAGAAAGGAGAACCAAGTTAGAGGAGCTAAGGAATAGATCTGTTGGGATCTCGTTGGAAGGACAAGAAGAAAAGCTGCAAAATATGTACACCATGATGACGGAGGGTAGTAAAGTTGTGTACAACAACTCAGAAATAGAACAATGTGATGCAACTTGGACAACATGAAGCTTGGCGAGATCATGGGCAGCACATTGATCATGAGCAGCATGAAGATGCATGATGCTGCATGATGATGCTACATGGTAAGGTGTAGCAGATGAACAAAATGGATAGGTGAAGTTGTCACCTAGGAGATTCAGTTGAAGCACAATGTCTTCAATTGATCTCATCATTATAGTGCTCAGATCCAGATAAGTCAAAGTGTTGACTTTTGTTGTATATGTATTATCTCTCTCTCTCTTTCTCTGCTGAACTTTGAAGATAAAAGAAGATTTGATCAAAGGGTTTCCCCACACATTGTGGGGTTTGTCCCTGGCTCACGCCATATCTTGTGTCCTCTTGTCTTGGCTTGTCTTCTACGTTTTATATTTATGTTCTATCTGCAATTTATCTTCATGCTGATATGATTGCTAACTGTGAAAATTTAAATAAATTGCTCTAGCATAGAACATACCTAAATTTAACACAAATCCATGCACAAAACCGTAGATAATATAGTGTAAAAAAAAACACAGGGCGCTGCCCCCTGGACCCCGTGCAGGGGAGACCCTTTCATACCTCACTCCCAGAGCGCAGCCCCCTAGACCCCATGCAGGGGAGACCCCTGCATACCCCCTGACAGGGGGGCTGCCGCCCCACCCCCCTGTGACCTCCCCACTAGTCCTGAAAGAATATAAAACAACCCAACATATATGAGTATCACAATTAAATGCTCAATATAGTGTGACTTAGAAATGGGTATGGAATAAGGTCAGTAATTTTCCTCCCAACCACTAACAATCTTTCAACATGTAGTTGTCACCCCCTAGCTTGAAAAACTTGTTGCAATGAACAAACCAAGGAATCCAGAGGTCTATTCCACCTCCACCCTGCATAAAGGTAATCAACTACAAGCTTGTATAGGTACTCCAGAGTTAAACCTCCTACACCCATCCATCGTTAATGGGCTCCAAATGCAAAACCATCCTTCCTTAGGTTTACTATAGTAGTAACTCTACCTTACCTGTAGTAGAAACTCCACCCTACTAATAGTGTCCAAAGTCTATTGAAGTTTGAGTACTTGTAAAGGAAGGCTAATTCAAGGTAGCCAAAGGCCTCCACCCATTAGCCAATGAGGGGTTCTATAAGTAAGGCCTCCGCCCTCAATCATTTTTGTGTCTACTAATCCATTCATCACAAGTTAACCAACCCTAGTTCAAAAAGTTGTACTCAGACTAGGAGGTGTAGTCACTTTGGTAACTAAACATTCACTCCCATAGATACGATAATGAAAATCAATCAATTTTCCTCATTTCAAATCAAAGCACATAGTAATAGCCTAATATCCCAATTTCTATACTGCGTATGTTATACAATTGTCTAGCTCTACGGTTTTGTATTCCAATGATGCCTTCAAAAGGGAACAAAAACAATGCAATAATAACTAATTTGATTACACAAAAAACTAACTTAGGATTTCACATAAATCAAGAAATACTACAAATGCCCCATTCCTAGCCCCAAACTTGTATTGCCCAATAATGCCACCTGCACCTTGGAAAACGGGCATTGCCTTAACCAATACCCTATTGAATTCATTATTCCCACACTTGCAGACATGGAAGTCCCAATCATTTTCTTATTGGGAAACATGTATAATAGTAACTTGCGAACCACAATCACATAATTAAAGATGTAAAGAGGGGTTTGGGGCATTCCAAGCCTAACAAACTTGTTTTTCAATCATGCCTCTTATAGAAAAAAGCAATGAAATAATAATAATTGGTTTGAGTGCCTCGAGAATCAAGGCAACATAGAGATTGAAGTAACAACATAAATTGAATCACAAGTTATGAAATGACCCTCTATAAGCTTACTCCACACATATCCTACCTATTTGATGCATGCTAAGACTGATATCTTCAATGGTGAAGAACAAAGAATTAAGTTATTTGGCATAGACTACAAGAAAAGAATAATGAATAAACTTCAATGCAAGGCCCCGTTGGGGTGAACCTAGTTCACCCTTCCTTCTTCATATCACAATACACCTGATTCTGTTGCCAATATGTTTTCCCTCTCGCACTCCTTATTTCAATTCTTCTTCTCGAATGCCTTCTTTTTTTCTCCACTGTTTCCTTCTTCTCTCTTTGTGTCTTCCTCATCTAACTTACTTTCCTTTCTACCAATCGAATCAAAATTTCTTGGTTAGTTAAGGTTCCTACATTGTTACGGCCAACCCAACCATCTCGCATAAAAATCCCATAGCCAAATGAAGTCTTCAATAGTTAAGTGCAATTATCTTCTTGAAATTTAAATGGTAACACATGTATAGATATATTTATACATTCACATTAGCCATATAAAATCCAAATGAATTCACATTAGCCATGTAGAATCTGAAGTAACCAAATGTATTCACATTAGCCACTTGTAAAATCTAAAGTAAACAAATGCATACATATTCTTGAAATAGACATATAGGGTTTACAAAATCCATGTACATGCCTTTATATATATTTAAATTATTTCCAATTAAAAACTACACATCTAAGCATGTTCATACACACGTATATGGATAGGCATGTTTATTATCTTTCCATATGTATACACTGAAAACTAAATAATCACAATGACTCTACAAATGAAACTTCATCAAAACAATATTTGCATTACATACATGAATGTACCATGACTAATACCATTAACACAACCTCTACCTACTTGCAATATGAATGGGGTCATTAGTCACACACATACACAGAGTGAGAGAGAGAGAGAGAGAGAGAGAGAGAGATAGAGAGAGAGAGAGTTGGATGGGGGTTGTTTTGAATGAGGGAGTGAGGGAGAGAGGGAGGGAGAGAAAGAAAGAGTGATAGATAGAGAAAGTTACAAGGGGAGGGGTGAAGATAATGGGAGATGGGGAGTGAGTGAGGGAGAATGAGAGAGAATAAGTGAGGGAGTGATGAGCATCATCATTGGGTAATTATATGGGCCTTAATTCACCTCCTAGCTTAGTCAAACCAATTATTATCATAACTTATTGCATTCTTTTGATTATATTTTGTTTATGGGATGAGTTAGAGTTGGATATTTTGCTTTTTGGTATAATGTGCATTTAATGCAGGTTTAAAGGATAAAAGCAAGGAATTTTGGCAAATACCATGGTCAAAACTCGAATGCGACAAGGTAGAGGGATCATAGGAGGTAAATCCTCCTCATTTACTACCCCTCCATTCGAATATTCCTCCATCAACTCGTAGTGCAAATAGCCAAATCAAGAGGACTAGAAAGCAACTGAGCAAGTGAAAGACAAAGCACTAGTTTATCTCGAGTTTGGGAGCTGAGCCTCCCTAATTTTAAGGAAGTCATTGGAGAATTTAGATGTATAAATAGAGAGGCCTAGGACCTCAGTAGGATTCAGATTTTTTATTGTAAAACTCTACTCTATTTTTGAGTTGCAAGAATTCTAACTATTTTTTATGTAATCCATTGTTTTGGTAATAAGAATGAGTTTTTCTTTGAGCCAACATTGAGTTAACTCAGAGTGCTGAAGCTCTTGGGTTAGGGCCCAACCCTAGCAACTAAGGCACCTCTTTATTGTACATGTATGCTAGTATAGATTCATAGTTTAATTGTTCATTTGCTTAGTAGATGCATTTCCATTATAGCATTGTAGATTAGATTGGTTGTGTGATAGTTTGCTTCCATTTGTGCCTTGTTTCAAGTGGCTGGTTAGAAAGGGGAAAAAGGGATCACCATAAGGTTTTCAACAGGTGTCTCAGCCTCACTTCCTCCCTCTGGGATCATGGCTTGAGGAAGGGACCCTTCAGCAGCCCCAAAAACACAAATTTCTAGTTCTTGCATGAGCTTTGGAGTCTGTTGTCTTTGATTCAGTATTTGGTTCATGTTGCAAGGCAAATTTCATTGTCATCTTTTTCCATCTCCATTTCTACAATAATATCTCACTCATGCTTTCATTCCCTTTAACAAATTTCTTCATGCATAATATAGGAAATTGATTCATGCTTTTCTAGTTTATGAAAATGTATCTTGTTGCATAGTTCTTGGAAGACACACATGTTTTAAGCAAAGAAGGTACTTCAGGAGGAGACCTAGACTTCATCACTAGTAGCCACCTTCCACTTCATCCACCTTAGCCATCTCTTGTTCCACCATCACCCTCACTAGTTTTTTTTATTATTATCATTTTTCATTGAAATTCCCCTAGTTACATTGAGCAAATCTAACCATCTCTTATCTTGGATATTGACTCCTGATTGCTCCTAGACTTTCTAACACCCCATTCCACTCATCATACACCTTTACAAAGCTTCCAAACACCTCCAACACCTCACAATTAGCTCTCGGTTGTATCCTATAGGTTTCCTATAATTCCTACAAGATCATCCTGTAGGTTTCTAGTACATCCTGTAGGTTTTCCTGAAACGACTTATTTTGAGGCCAAATTGATGGGAAACCTCTAGGAAGTCACACAAAGCCTCCTAGGACCCTTCCACACCATCCAACCACTCCATAACCTTCTAGCCATCCTCCATGACCTTCCATTCACCTATCACATCCACAAGAACAATTATATTGCATACTTGATTTTTCCTAAAAAAACAAAAAAGTGAAAAAAAAATTAGTTTAGTTTTTTGCTTACACACTAGTATGGTTTGATGCTATTTACTTCTATAGCTTATATAGTAGAATTTTTTTAGTGTTAATTAGAAAATTTTCTTAACATAATTGTTTAAATGGTTAATTAAGATATGGTGTGATTTAGCATTACATGTTGTTTTCCTCATTACTGCAGTAGAGTAGTTCTCTTAGAGTAGATTTTCTCTTCTTCCATCAAATAATCAAGATTATTCTAACTCTATAGAAGTCTGGCTTGGAACCTCTAGGGTCTCTCACCAGACGAACAGTGACAATAGGCAAGACCTTCACTTTTACTTGTGCATACAACACTATCACCTCCAAGTTTGTACGAACCCAGGGTTGATAAGTAAAGCTGGTAGCCCAGGAGTTGCAGCATCCTTGCTGCAATACTGGCGCTCATAAGGGAGGGAGAGAGAGGAAGAGTGAGAGATAAAGAAAGTGACAAGGGAAGGGGTGAATAGAATTGGAGATGGGGAGGGAGCGAGGGAGAGTGAGAGAGAAGAAGGGAGGGAGTGAGATAGAGATAGAGATGGGGTAAGAGAGGGAGGTGGGGAGAAAGAGGGGGTGAGGGAGAGAGAGAGAAGGAGAGAAGGAGGGAGATAGAGACAAAGATGGAGGTAGGAGAGATGGATAGAGACACAGAGGGAGGAGGGAGGGAAGAAGAGAGAACGAGGGAGGGGGATAAATATGGAGTTGGGGGGGGGGGGAGAGAAGAAAAGAAAAATATAGGGGTAAGAAGAGAGATATATAGAGTGATGACAGAGAGGGAAAGGGGGAGAAGGGATGAGGGGATATCTCCCTTCACTACTATCTCTCTCTCACTAAAAAAAACCCCCTCTCGTCATTCCTCTCTCCACACACAAACATTTTCTCTCTTTACCTCTTTATCCCTCTGTCGCTTCCGTGATTCCCCCTCTCACCTCCATCCTTCTCTCCCCCTCCATCTCCTTCCATTCCCACTCTCTCTTTATCTCTCTCCCTTTCTCTCTCTCTCTTTCATGCTCACTAACTATCTCCCCAACGCCCTCCCTCTCTCTCCATCTACCCGCCTCATCCCCTCCTATCTCTCTCTTTTCCTCACTCTCTCCACCCTTCCTTTCTTTCTATATCCCTCCCTCCCTTAGCTAATCATTTATAACAACCATCCTTGACTTTGTCTCTCTCTCCCTCCCTTTCTCGTTCTTAGAGATTATAATGATAAGAGCATGCATGTGATTTCAGGAATGTGCACATCCTTTAAATGTTTGCGCGCACTTTTCAAAATACATATGCATTCTTGAAAGTGCACCCACACATTTAAAAATGCACACTTATTCCTAAAAATTCCATTCTATCAAGTACACGTGGTGATTCAGGGATCACTAAGGCTATATGATTAGGAATTCATGCACATTTTTAAGAATGCACACTCATTCTTACATTAGCACATTTATGATGGCCCAATTGCCACCTATGAGGCCATCATCATCTTGCAAGTGCCCTACCCATATTCCACTTAAAGGTCAAATATCACATTTCAAAGGGCATATGTAGTGCTTTGAGGCCTTGCATTCATGGAATAGATCCTTGAAATATTTATATATGACTTGAGGCCCTTTAGTTTCTCCCCTTACAATGGTCAAGACCCTGAGACCCATCCTTAGTTCACAAAACCTCATAATGGCTTCTATATCCCAATAATAGGTAAACGATCCCCTAAACATGGTCTCTTTAGTGGTTTAGGGACTCAATCATGACTTCATCTAGGTCATAAGACCCTTTAAAATATTTATTTATATCCTACAACCCTTTTTCCCTTCATCCACCATGGTAAAGGCCTCCATACCAATGTTGGTACTTAAATTGTATTAATGATGCTCATATCCCACCAATAGGCCAATAATATAGGTCTGTGTGGTTATTTTCAAGCCTATTTAAGGAAATGACACCATTGAAGCTTTATTTTGGGCCAAAATCCTAAGAGCCATCACTTAAGTACAAAACATCCTAATGGTACTCATACCCTACTCAAAGAAAAAAATAAAGTTATTATTATTATTATTATTATTTATTATTATTATTTTATTATTATTTTTATTTTTATTTTTATTATTTATTATTTATTATTTATTATTATTATTATTATTAAATTTAATTTTATGTTATTTTATTTTATGGTGGTTTGTCTAATATTTCATGTTCAATGAGACATATAACATTCATTTCTAGATTGAGGACTTTATTCCCCCCTCCAATCATGGTTAAGTCCTTGAGACCGATCACTGTTGCACAAACACACCTAATGTCACCATTATCCTACTTGTACACAATTGATACCTTTTAGTGGGGCCATGTTGGAATTCAAGATCTTAAACATTGCATATTAGCCCAATAATATTCATTTAGGATATAATTCCTTAAACTTCACTTCCATCCATGGTTAAGGCCTTGAGACCCATCCTTAGTGCCTAAAATGTCATAATGGTACCCATATCTCATTGGAAGGACAATGATTCCCTAAAGGACATGTAATGTATTTTATGGGGTTGTGTACTTTCCTTTAACATAAAGGCTTCATATAGGTATAAAGGTCTCATTTTCATCCCTTAACCATGACCAATGCCTTAAGATCCATCTCTAGCATGCAAGTCCTCATAATGGTACCTATGTTCCACTTGGATGCCAAAGATCAACTCTAAAGGTCATATGTTGTGGTTTGAGGTTTTGTTTAACCTTCATGGCTAATCATCCCTAGAAATCCATTTATGATGTAAGGTCCTCCTTTTCCTTCCTTGACTATGGTTAAGGCCTTGATACCCATACCCACTACACAAAAACTATTGGTCACTTCAATATCCCACCTATATGACATATATCCACTTTAATGAGTCTATGATATGGTTTGAGGCCTTGATCATGGCCCAATAGCTCAATAATATTAATTTAGAGCCTAATCCCCTGAATTTCTCCCAAAACCATGGTTTAAGACCCATCCCTAGAGCATCAAAAGGTCATGTTAACACCCATATCCCACTCTAAGGAAAATTGTCTCCTAGATAGGGATTCTTTTGTGGTTTATGAATTTATTCATAGAAATTGGTCCCTAGATTCTCCATTTAGAACCTAAGGGCCTTACATTTTCTCTTTTTCCTATTAGCAAAGCTTTGATACCCATCCCTACTATCTAAGGAATTAAGGAAGCAACCATATTCCACTTGGAGGTAAAATATTCCATTTAGAGAGAATTTGTGGTATTTTGAAGACTTTCTCATGGCCCATGAACCCTAAAATTATATTTAGCGCATAATTCCATTATTTTCCTCCCCTCACAATGGTGAAGTCCCCAAACCCATCCCTCATGAGTGAAACCTCTTAAGAGAACCATATTACCATTAGAGGTCAAGTCTCCTCATTAGAGGGGCTATGTGGTGGTTAAAGGTATTGATCATGGGCTAGACATAAATAAAAACAAGATCATAACATAAATATTTTAGAGATTAAGTTCTTCACCAAGTAGAACAATTGTTTCATAAAGGCCATAAGGGCTAGCTTACAACATGTCTTCCTAAACTTGAATCCACTCAGTTGGGTTTTGAAACATGTGCCATACCACTCAAGCTAAGTTCCTATATATTTCACCCTCTGCAAATTCCAAAATATATGATTTTAAAATAATATACTACTATTATTATTTTTTCTTGATTTTTTTTAAGGAATAAAGTTCTAAAATATTTATAAGTTAAAAGATTTAAAAAGCAAGAAATTTAATATAAAAAAGGAAATCTAATAAAAGAACATTGAGCATTTATTAATATATACACACACAAAGGTAAATTTATCTTAACTTCAATCATTTAACATGAAGTTTGTATCTTAATTTCTTTCTTATCTATTTGGATGTTTAATAAATATAGAGTTAATATGAATCTATGCTAATAGGTTAATGGAAAAACAAATCATTTTTACAACATTCTAATGACATAAACTTACATATGAAAAGATCAAATACAACTGCTCATCCGTTGTTAATAATGAAAATTCAATGCTAACCATTAAAACATCAATCATGTATTTCTATATTAAAATTTGTTAATGCTTCTAATAAAAAGGAAAAATTCATTGCTCCAAAATTCTCCATAAAACCAACTCTTCAATTGACCCTTCAATTGAAGGTACCTTATTTTAGCTTCCTAACTATATCCTCCATTGAGAAGGTTATTACTTCTACACAGTTGTTATTTCCCTTTACCCTTTCTAAATTATCCATTACATTTATACAACTATAAATTCTTATTTTTTTTAAGTGCTTTCAAAGTGAAAACAATCTTTGCCAATATATTCAATTCTTGGAATTCCATAATTGTAAATATGGTAAGAGAAGAGCTTGTTGTGTTCATTGTTTTTGAAAATTCCTCTAAATTTTGTAATTCAACAAGTGAAAGGATTCCTAATGAAGAGAATGGTCCTTTATCACCAAATTCCTCATAGAAATTTCTTAACTTGGGACTTTTAAATATATGTAACTCTTTTAAATGCTTGAGTTTTTGAAAATGTGAAAGTTCTTCTAACATTTCACACTTGAATAATTTAAGAACAATAATGTTTTGGATTTTACAAAAAGTGTTATCTATTTTGACCAACTAAGAACATTCTAAGGAAAACCTTTTAAACTTTAACATATTTGTCATATCACGTGGGAGACTTTGCATATTTGTGAGTGTCAAGTCCAAGAAGTCCATTTGAGTCATAGCCCTAAGATTCCCTAAGCTTAAGTCATTGTGGATCCCAGAATATTCCAGGAATCTACAAATGACACAAGGATACTCCTGAATATGCCCTCAGGAAAAGTGTCCTCATTGTTTGTTAGCAATAATTTTTTAAGTTGTTTCAAACTGTCCAAAATTGTTAATGGAGGAAATTATTTTGGATATTTTGTTCTCTCTTTCTCTTTTACAGAGAGTTTCACTTCCATACATCAACGAATAATGTCAATAAGTAAGCCTCACTATGGTGTTGTAGATACTGCAAATATTCAGAATGGTTGAGACATAGAAACTTCGTGGATCTCAACTTATAAAGGCTAGATGGTAATTCTCTCATGCTAAAACAACTGAGATCAAGGATCTCTCGGTTTATAAGAGATGTTGGAAGTCTCTTGATGGGCATGTTTCTTAACCTAAGGCATACGAGTTGTTTCAAACACCCCACTCTCTGAAATTGACATCATTGACGTACAATGAACAAATTTTTGGTGCTTTGAATGAGATAGGAAGTGAGCTCACTTGGTTGGCCATCAAGAAAATACAAGTACATGCAAAGCATTAATTTTTGTTTAAGTCTTTCAAACCAGATCCCACATGACAGTAGAAATTTTCTTCCTCCTCTGTAATTTAGGTTCCCATATCATGTAGGACATCATGTTTCTTAAACAAGTAGACATGGCCATCAATGTCTTGCCTGATGGGTTCAGTCAAAAAATGATTGGCTAAAAGATAGACATAAATATTTTCCATCTCAAATGGGTCGTAAGGAATTTGATGGTGATGTTGCATCATGTTCTTGGCAAATAGTATTTCTCCTACTCACAAAGGAACCACCCACTCAAGGTGAATAATTTGATCTTCTAAGAAGGTTGCAACTATATAGAGAAAGAAAAATCACATATGAATATCCTCGTTCTAGAGTGGATCATAGATTAACCTTAGGAAATCATGGAAACTGTCAGCATTTGGTGGGCTCTGTGTAGCCCATTCCCATTGTTGCTGATAAGTACTACCCATCATGGCATTGCCCACAACTTTGATTGCAAAGGGAAGTCCTCCACACTTGTGATGGGAAAATGTGGCCTTTTCCTCATCAATGTTTGAGGGAAAATTCTTAGTATTATAGGAAAAAACATGACAAACATGTGTAATATGCAGGGTTGCTACTTAGTAACTACCTATTATGTAGAAAGTAATTGATAGCATAAGTTATTGTAATTAAGATAAAAATAATACTATTATTGGTGCCCATTGTTGGAATTTTAAAGCACTAGTGCATATTAGTACCTTGCTCACTTGTGCATTAATATAAACGTAAGTACTACCAAATTTAAGCACACTATGGAAAAAACCTCTACTAGAATTTGCTTAGATTTTCTAGTTATAGTAAAAATCAGTAAAACATTTAGTATCAATGGTGGGGTTATTTTGGATCATTTTGTCCAATATTTTAAGAGTATAAATATTTTAAAAAGCCTCTCCTAAAATGTGTTTTCTTTATATTTTTTTGTTTAATATTTATTATCTCACATAAAGTTTAGGAGGTAAATAAGTGAGATTGAAATTAACAAAATGAACAACATAGCAATAATTATCACCTACGACACTTTCACTTAATAACCATGAATTTTTGTGAAGGTCAACTATCTAGATACAACTTTAATTCAAACATGTTTAACTAGAGTGATTTCCCCTAGAGTAAAGTCCTCTGAACTTGTTACCATATTTACAAAACGTTGATAGGTATTATGCCTTGTTATGCTTAGACAACAAAGGCATTTCATAAACAACTCTTCCATATTATAAAAATAAATAAATTTAATAACATGCCTACTAAACTAACAAACATTATAAATTAGTGTAAGTAATGTTTATAAAAAATGAAAATTTCATTTATTAAATAAATATAATTTTTAAAATAAATGTGTGTGCCTGTCTATGCAAACAAATTTCTCATTATTGTGTGTATGTGTGTGCGTATACATATACATATACATATACATATACATATACATATACATATACATATACATATACATATACATACATATATATATATATATATTATATATATATATATTATATTATATATATATTATATATATATATATATATATATATATATATATATATATATATATATATATATATAAGGGCACAACAATAACAATAATGGGCTTCTATGGGACACAACAATAACAACATGCGGAATACATGGGAACACCAATAACAATAGGGGGTTACACTAATAATAACAATTAGCTCAACTTTTCTTTCAAAATGTATGGGTTTATTTTGGATTGCCTACTTCTATTGTAAGTGATCATGATTTTTGATTTGTTGGGAATTTTTGGTCAAGTTTATGGAACTTAATGGACACCAAGTTGAAGAAAATTACAACCTTTCATCCGGAAACAAATGGTCAAACTTAAGTGGTTAACACAACAATTATTCATTTTCTAAGAGGATATTGCAGCAAACATCCTAAGTTGGGGGATGATCAATTGCATTATATTTAGCATGCTTACAACCGAGGAAAACACTCTTCTATTCTAACTTCGCCTTTTGAGGCATGTCTTAGTTATTTTCCTAAATCGCCTTTGGATTTCATCTTTGAGAAAGATGTAGCTATAGATGGGCATAGTGACATAGACAGAGCAAAGAAATTCATTAAACAAATTCAGTTGATTCACCAAACAGTTCAACAACAACTAGAAAAGAGTTAAGGCAAGTATAAGGCAAGGCATGATAAGCATCGTGTTGATCATAAGTTTCAAGTAGGTGATGAAGTTTGGTTATAAATTAGCAAGGAAAGGCTTCAAGGTGAGGGCAAAAAATTGAAACCAATTCCTTACGATCCATTTAAAATTCTGGAAAAGATTGGTAATAATGCTTTCAAGCTTTATTTCCCTTCATATATGCAAATCTATTCCATTGTTAATGTTGAAAATTTGAGATTGTTTGAACCTCATTTGATTCAAGATCAAGGAACTAATGTTCAAATTCCATCTATTGAAGACTTTTCTCCATAATTCCTTGATGTGCTTCAACAAGACACTATACTTGAGAGAAGGACAAGGACAACTAAAAGGGGAAGTATTGATTATCTTCAGGTGGGTCTCAAAGGTGCACATCCATCAAAGGCCAAATGAATTGAAGTGGGGAAGGTGAGGGAACAATACCCTCATTTGTTCAATAAATGAATATAAGTCTTTCGAGGTTCAAAAGGCTTCTAGCAGGGAGGAGTGATCTGGTGCTCAAAATTATGCTAAAAAAGTAAAAGTGCTAGAATCTTGTCAAACTTAGCTTCAAATTGAAGATCTTGTCATTCTAAATCCAATGGTGTGAACGACGTTCAAATCAGAGTTTGTATGTAGAAGATAGAGCAAGACAAAGTTCAAGTTTGACTTGTCTATGTGGCAAGATTGGATGACATGGCAAGGGTCCAAGCGAATGGGGAAGTGCCAAGTGGTAGGTTTCCACTGGGTCCTGCATATCGCATATCGGGGAAAAAATAATGATGCAGGTCAGTTCAGTTCTAGCCTCGGCAAGGTTAGAAGATGCGATGCGATCGCAACAACAACAAGAATCGGCCCCAACACAGTTTGTTTTCTGAAATGTGATAGACCCTGGATGCGATGTTTTTTTATGCTACAGTTTAATGTATTGGTGGGTCCATCATATCACACTAGTTATGTTTCCATAGCCGATTTCCAATTGCAATAAGACTCGGACGTGGGAATTTTATATATCACAGTTTATTACCCCGACAGGTCCGCGATACCGCAATCACAGTGTTTCCGTGTTAACAAAACCTTTAATTGTTGAACTTCACTGATTGTGATAACAGGGAGGTTCTGGACACAATACTCTTATATATTGCAGCTTAATACCCCAATTAGTCTGCAATACCACAATCACAACATTTTGCTGTGTTGAGAGCCCACAAAACTTGACGATTGTGATTGTGATAAGGCCAACAAGATATACCCCACCAAAGGGTGAATTTCTTGCTCCATTAGACAATTTTGTAGTGGAAATGGGGTTTTTGGTTGGTTTTAGAGCAATTTGTGGAACAAATAGTGGAGGAACTGGGAGAAGTCATAACTTCTTCAGTTCTTATCCAAATTGGATGCAAAATGAGGCTAGATGGCCATTTTTAGGTATTCTGAACTCATTGAGATAGGTTTCATAGGCATTTGAGCATTATAAACACACTTTTATTGTAATTTGAGCATAATAGAAAAGCCCAAGCAATTAGAAGCTAGACCAAAGAGACGTACCCCAGGAGGGGTGAACTACTTTATCATGTGCTTGTTGTGTGTTATATTTTGATGTTTTTTTTATTCTTTTGTTATTGTTTAGCATATATTTTTATGTTAAATTGTTTATAACATTTATATAAGAAACTCATAGGAATCAGTTAATTAAGCAAAAGTATTGAATCCTTAAGCACTTTATAAGAAAATTATAAGCATATTGGGTTTTATTATGAATGTGGAATTAGAAAAAAATTACCAATCTTCTCCACTTCAGATTAGTTGTGGAAGAATAGGAGCAAAAACACTTTTGTCTTTATAGTTGTGAGTGGTAGACTTCCTTGTTTCCAAAATTCTGCTTTCAAATTTTCTTTCCACCTAGAATGCCTTCTCTAGTGAATCATGTTCCCAAGGCGAACCTTATGTTGGATGTTATCCTTCAAAATCCCTATGAAGACATCAATCCTATGCTCCTATGGAATAGAAGTTACTTTGATATTCAATTTTTGGAAGTCCTCATTGTGCTCTGCCATTGAACCCTTTTGTTTGAGATTTATCAATTGGCTAAAGAAGGTGTTTCTCTTGGTATCCTCATAATGTGCTATCATTTCCTCTGTAAAAATTCACTAAGTCACAAGTGTTTTACGAGAAAAAATTCATCGATACCATACAAAATAATTGGGTTCTAAATGTAAATATGCAATGTGTATTTTTTATGTTTGTTGCACATCATGGAGATCAAAACATTGCTCCATCTGTGGTATCCATGATACCAGATCCTTTCCATAAAAACTCGTCTTATCAATATTTGGAATGTGGTTGGTGTTCAATCCAAAATCAGAGTCTCTAAGATCATGATTAACATTCCTTTTGTTCTCATCATGAGTTTCATGGAATATATTTTTTCCATTAGGGAGCATTTATGGTAGCAACTTTGTCAAACCTTCCTTCAAACCTTGCATGTCTGCTTTCAAACCATCCATATTAGATTCCATGTCTATTTTTAATCCATCCTTCAAACCTTCCATGTCTAATGTCTAATTTTAAATCATTCCTCAAACCATCCATCTTAGCTTCCGTTTTATTTTTGGATACTCTTTGCGAGAGTGAAATGTGTTGCACTTGGTTGCTAATTTTGATATATCATGTTGCATTTCTTCCTCTTCTTCATGCATCATATTAGATATTTCTGGCTACTTACTAGGTGTGTCCATTTTTTTTCTTCGAGGAATTTTGGAATCAAACAATAATATCTATACTTCACTATTCCCTTTGAATCACTTCAAACTGATTTTTCAAACAAAAATTGTGCAATTGTTTTAAAAAATACACATATTTTTCTTGCTTTTTAGGAGCTCAATATTATAACTATTATATCTATGTAATTTTAGATCTCCAACGTTTGAGCTTTAGTCTTATCGTATCCCTCTAAGTATTATTTCTAACCCCACAAGTTAGACTGAGATTAGATTCTTCAAGAAATGTTTATTCCTAATCTCCCACGATGACCTGATTATAGACTAGTTTAGTAGAGTGAACTTGTACAAAGTGCCATGTGTCATTGTTTAAACCTTTGGCCCTAAAAGTGATACCTGAAAAACTACAGTCCATGTAATTTTAGTCATGTTTTATGAAATTCAAATATGATGCTTAAAGAGAAAGTTATGACAATGTCCCTAGGTCACCTGTTTGAGATGGAATTATGGAGCCTGCAAAAACCATAAATTCCTTGGATCATATCTTCAAAAAATATAGCGAACCGAGATATGAAATTCAAACACAAAGTTCATCAATATTTTGTCTCCATGTGGTTGCAATTTCAACTTCTAAAGCCTCATATGAAAAAATTTATAGCGAAAATCCCAAGATGACCTGTTTGAAGAAGAAAAACCCTAGAATCCAAAGCTCTAATACCAAATTCTATGCAACCAACTCACAAAATAAAAGGAAAGATAGATCAATGACTTAAAAATTAGTCTCTTCGAGGGGGAAACCTATTTTACATTACATAAATGAAAAAATCTTGGATGATACATATGATAAGATCTCCTTGGTATATATAGGAGTCTAAGGGGTCACAATATAATTAGAGCCTACATAACAATAATAATGTAAGGGAACAACAATAAAACTAGTGGGCTTGTATGGGACACAACAATAACAACACAGGGGATGCATGGGCACAACAAACACAATAGGGGCTACACCAACAATAGCAATAAGGGAAATACACTAGTATTATAGGGACATAATGCACACACACACACACACACATTATATATGACTGTTAGCCCTAATTTTTTAAAGAATATTTGGTCATTTAAAATTCTCATTCTAATAGTCCTTGTTGAAATGTATACAACATATGCTATTAAAAACCGATAACACTAGGGTTTGGTAAGAAATAGTGAAGATTGGGGTTTAAAATTCATGGACAATATTAGTAGCAATTAGATGGGAAAAATGTTGTATTCCATATTCATGTGGCATGTGGTTCATTTATCTTCATAAATTAAAAATTATTTGTTAATTTGTTTACCACAAAGTTCATTAACATAACACATGTCACTATCTAATATATGCCCATGAGCATGTAGGTGATAATTTTAATTAACTGAATGTTCCATGAATTTTTAATATAGTAACTCTATATTATACTACCCTATATATTATCCATTATGTACTATGAAAGATATTATTGAAATAATTTAAAAGATATTTTATTATTAATAAATTTTAAAAGGATATTGTAATTAATATTATTTTATTTAAACCTCATATGTAGGTGGCATCTATCAATGACTGTCTTGATTGCATTAATGGCCTTCATTCAAGTGCACCACAGGTGTTATCCGACACCTTTGATTCTCCCTCCTAACTTGCATATCAATCGACCTCGATGAAGTTTGATCCTGTGCTCCACATCCTCGCGAAATCTCCTTGTACTTGGAGCTCACACCTCATTTACTCTGCAATCCCCTTTCCTAATGATGACAAACATTTTGGATATCTGACTCTTTCCTGCCCAAAGTTTTCATGATATGCCTCTATCTCTTATACAACTACACTCTACTCGCCTACTTGGAGAACCATTGTCATTCCCCCTGTAACTCTACTTTTCCCTTCCCCATTCTCCAACCTGCTACTATGGTTCACAAGCACGTACGTGTTAGGTGTGGAGGTTTTGGATGTGGTAGTGGGCACCCCCCTCGTGCTACCGGTTTTGATGAGAACTCTATTATTTCCAACCTAAATATTCCAATGAGAACTCGACACAATGTGGCTTATCTAGAAGTTGATGAAAGCATGCGCCTTGGAAATGGGCACTAGGCCCTCAAAAATTTACTAGCTAGAGACTTATGGAAGTACCAATAGGCCAAATACATTGCCACAAGGAAGGTTTATGAGGCCAATGCCTAGGTCAACCACCTCCACCAGTCCCTACATCAACTATCCCACTACTTCAGTGTCTCCTTCTTCCCTTTCCTAGCACTCCCCTTCCTCTTCCAAATATGAATATGGCAATGGATCCCTCTCCATCTCACTCACCTCTCCCTCCCCATCTTTCTGGTTAGAAGATGCACAAAAACATGGTCAAGTGAGCGGGGAAGCAGAACATGCTCTGACTCAAAACGTTTCAAGTCCATATGGATGTCTCATCGTTGACGAACAAATCAAAGACATTGTTTCTCAAAGGCAGACTAAAAATGTGTTAGATGGCTCTGTGACCTACAGAGGCAGGAAAATTGTTTAATCTATCTTTCTTAATGCCTCCTATGATCAACTCTTAGGAAAATCATAACAATATTTTTTGTATTTTGGTCAATAATTATGTTTGTTACTTTCTTTGGATCTATATAAGGACTAAGTTTTCTTGGACTCCTATTTTCACTCATGGACCTTCTGGTTTCCCCATGATGGGCACTTGGTCCCAAACTTGATCACACCAACATCACTATGGCTCTGTAAATTTTCTATATCATTTTTGCTATATATGAGGTACAAAGTAGAAATGTTGCATATTTTTTTGAATCTATGAAGAATTACATCAAGTTTTTCAAAAATACATAAACTTATCACCAAATAAATAATTATGATAAAAAAAATTGTTTATTTGGTGATAAATTTATATATATTTTAAAAAATTGATGTAATTCTTCATTAGATTCAAAAAATATGCAACATTTCTACTTTGTACTTCCTCTTATGCAAAAAGTAATTATATATATATATTATATATTATATAATATATAATATTATATATATATATAATATATATATATTATTTTCAACTAATATAATATTAAAAACTAGAAGCTTCAAAGCAAATTATGATGAGTTCTAGAGGAGCTCCGACGATTTTCGAAAATCATCATGGGTTTCGAAGTTGGGTCTAGGGTTTCTTAATGTTTTTTCTTCGTAGGGTCATGTTAGGATGGAGGCTTCCATGGAGAGTAACTCTTTGCTTCCTTGTGCTCACATGGGGTTTTTATAAGGGAGCTATGGTGAGGTTTGGTTTAACCTGACAAATCGTTTGGCAGTTTTCTAATATTTTCCAGTTTCATTTTGAGTGTGGTTTGAACGATGCTCATCTTTCTTGGGGTATTTTAGGTTATCCGTGGTGGTTTCAAACTATTTATCGGAGGTTGTCTGAGTGTTTCCACAAGAATCAACATGGGTCATTTACAGTGGGGTTTTGACTCGGGTTCTTCGGAGCTACCCACGGCAACATGATGTCATTTCATGTGTTAGTTTGTTTTATGTATGGAGGGGGAGGAATTAATTGATTATTCCTCAAACAGCTTGACCCGTTCGGATGTTTGGGTGGAATATAGACCCATGTCATGTTCTGGGCGCAAATCGGAAACACCTCCTTTACCGAAAGTTCAGGTTATTGTTCTCTCGTCAATAATGGATGACATGGAGGTGACATTGCAGGGTTTAGGTCTTTCTCAACTAGCATCGGTGGTGATGGAGGGTTTGTTAATCCTGGGTGAAGGCTCATGCTCACCTTTCCTTTCTATTTTGTTGCCTTCTAACCTTTAGTCCTAGACAAACCACCAATAGAGCGTAAAGGAGATTCTAGGAAGTACAAAGGTTTCGACTGCGGGGACAAGTGGAATGGTTTTAGGCCTTGAGGACTCCTTAAACAATCCCTTCAGAGATTCAGAGGCTTACATAGAAGGTTTCCCAAACTTAGTTTCCACCTGCAATACTTACCTGCCAGGGTTTTTTAATGGCATTGCGTGAAGGGATTCAGAGCCGGAAGAGATAAGGGTTTCTGACTCAGATGAGAACCCACTAGTGGAATGTCCTCAACAAAGTGCAACTCTGCACTCTGGCCCTAGGGAGGGAAATAAGTCAAAGACATCGAATACAAGGGAATGTGGTAGGCTGCTAGTTTTTGGGGCAGGCAAAGGTATGGAGCAAGCAACCCTAATGGAAAGCGCGATGCTAGTGGGTAGGGTTTGTGGTAGGAACTACTCCCCGGGGTGGTTGAAAAAATGGACAGTAGAGGTTTGGGGAAATGTTATGGAGCAACTTCCAACAGTTCTAACCATGTCTCGGGGTTGGTTTGCACTTATTTTTCCCTTGTTGGTGCCAATGGACTAGGTGTTGATTTGATATTGGCACATAAGGATGACTCTTGTACTGCTAAAGCAATGGTTGCCTCTTTTTGATCTGGAAAAGGAAAATTTGGGGGAAAGGCTGATATGGGTATGCCTTCTTAGACTCCTGCTTCAGTTCTAAGTGGAGGACATTTCAGGTGTATTGGGGACCACTTGGGAGTTTACTTGGATCACGATAGACCATACCAAGACATTGGCTGCCTGGCAATGGCCAAAATCCTTGAGCATTTGGATACCCAAGAAGAATTAGTTGAGAGCTACCACTTTCAAATGGGTGAGATCATTAGATGGCAGGATTTGGACTATGATGGTATCCCATTCAGGTGAAGGCATTGTCATGAGGTTGGTCATCTGTTCAAAAAATTCTCCTTGATAATTGGTTGGTAGCCGAATCCCCCGAAATCATTTGCTTCGGTAGGCACCCAAATGGTGGAGATGGAGGTATCCTAACAGCCAACCCTTCTTGTTGCGGCAGTACATGAACAGGGTGTTGCTAGAGGGGCACTTCCTAGGACGGACTTTGGTACCTTTGCGACACAATCACCAGATCTTGCTCCAGAGACTATGCTTTTTTCTCGAGTACAATTCCTCCCTCTCCTATGTTTTTAAATGATTGTTAATTTTCTATAGCATCTAATTTTGTGTGTTTATTGGGTCTGGGTTCTGGCGTTGAAAAACTGTGTCCCATAATCTATCCTATGGCATCTGCTCCTTCTCCTTTCCTCTTCACCCTCCAAGCCATTGATCAGGATGTCCATTCCCTAGATTATAGGGAGAGTCCTACCTTTGGTATAGCTCACCATACAACCTGCATTCTCTACCCCCTTCCCTGCACTCTTTCTTTAGCTTGGATGAGGACCCTCACCCATCCTTACATATGAGGCCCCCTTTGGGGTAGAAAGTATCACTTGTCAAAAGCCTTTAAGAGGGCTATCATTAAAGTGGCTTTGGGCATCCAGACTCCCATTGATTAGGTCCTTAGAGCAAGAGGGAACCCTGCAAAGGTTGCCATGAAGTGTCTTTCTTTTAACTGTAGGGGTCTGGCTAGCCCAGCTAAAAAAATTGCGTTTCAAAGATTGTGCAAATCGAAGAGATTGGATGTTATTTTTCTACAAGAAACTCTAGGAGATGGGAACCATATCAATAAGGTACTCAATAATTTTATTCCGGATTGAGATTTCTTATTTCTAGATGTTAGAGGGAGATCAAGTGGTTGTGCTCTAGGGTTTAACAATAGATCGATAAGATTGGAAAATTCATTAGGTGGTGAGGGTTTCTTGGGGGCGGATATTACCTCATCGGACATCAACATCTCCTTGATGATCATAAACATTTATGGGTCTTTCCATAATAGAGAGATTTATTGGGAAAACCTTCTGCAAGCTGATTTTATGCAATATAAGAATTTGATTATTGGAGGAGATCTTAACTTCTCACTTGGGCTAGCGGAATCTTGGTGTCACAGAGCCTAGAAAGACAGTTTAAGTGGTTTATTTGAGGGTTTGTTGGACGATCATAACCTGCTAAAGATTGACTCTGAAAGAATCATGTCGACATGGAGGAATCACAGGATTAGGGTGGATGCATTAGCTAGAAGGTTGGATTGTTTCCTCATTAGAGCTCCCTTGCTAGACCTAATGGACCGCATTCATCAATGGGTGGGATCGGGGGGTTACTCTGATCATTCCCAAATCTTATTGGAGATTAAGGATTCCAACCATAAACCCCACTCGCCCTTCAATGTCAATGCAACATGGCTCACTGAAGTCGATTTCCATGAAATTGTCAAAGAGAATTGGAATCACTACAATCTGGACATTCATCCCTCGTCAGCCATTGTTATTTCCAATAACCTAGCGCATTTAAATTCGAAAACCATCAGCTGGGCTAGGATCACACATAATAAAGACAGGGAGGAGTTAAAAAGGATTGAAGAGGTTCTCAAATAGTTCGAAGAAACTGAGCTATCCAGCTATGCATCCTCAGATACAAAGGACCAATTAATTCAATTGGAAAGAGAGAAGATCAGGATTTTGTGACAGAAAGAGGAGACATGGCACTTGAAAATTTGATCGACTTGGCTAAAGGCGGGTGATGAGAACACGAAATTATTTTAGCATTATGCCAGGGGAAGGAAATATATTAATACCATTTGGGAGTTGAGAGACCATTCTATCAGGTAGGTCAGTTCTTTCAATCAACTAGCTGACATGGGAATGTGACACTTCTCAAATATTTACAAGGCTCCAATGGGAACCTCCATCACCGAGAGTCTTCGCATTATTGAGGTCCTTCCTAGATTTGTTGAGGAGGAAGAAGTGGAGGTTCTAAACCTGCCAGTTTCAATGGGGGAATTGGAAGTAGCTTTGAAATGTTTCAATAGGGACAAGAACCTGGGGCTGGATGGTTGGCCCATGGAATTCTACAGCTTCTTCTTTGACCTCATTGGGTCAGATCTTCTTTTGGCCATTGAAGAGTGCAGAACTTCTGGAAATATGTATAAGGGTTTCAACTCAACTTTCCTAGCTCTCATCCCAAAGGTTGATAAGCTCCTTTACTTTGATGGTTTTTGTCCCATCTCACTCTACAATTGTATTTACAAACTCATTTAAAAAATTATAGCCTTTCGTATTAAGCCTATCCTATCCAGGATAATTTCTAGGGAGTAATTATCCTTCCTCCATGACTGTCAAATCCATGAAGCCACTGGTACTTCTAAATAAGGCCCACACTTGATCAAATCTCTCTCCAAAAAGGATATTATCCTAAATATTGACCTATCCAAAGCATATGACCATGCGAGTTGGTCCTACCTTCAACTCATTCTTACACATATTGGTTTGCCCCATTTCTTCATAAATTGGATCATGTGTTGTTTCACCTCTGCCTCCTTTGGTATTCTCATAAATGGGGCTGCATCTAGTTTCTTCCATACAAAACGTGAGTTGAGCTAGTGATGCCCTCTATTCCCATTTCTTTTTCTTTTTATCATGGAAGGTTTAAGTACATTGCTAAAAAATTCTCGCTCAACTGGAGTCTTGGGAGGGGTCTTGATTTCTGACAGGATTGCCCTCTTACATCCATTATTTGTAGATGATGTACTTATTTTTTTAAATGGTTCATACCGTGATTCCTCTTGTTTCAAGATCATTCTATCATTGTTTTGTAAAGTGACAGGTATGGAGCCAAATTATGAAAAATCTACTAACAAATTCAATTCATGTCTACAAAATGAGTAAAGATATGCTTCACAAAATTTCTCTTTCATCAGGAAAGAACTGGTTTCTGGATTCAAATATCTAGGATTCAAGTTGAAGCTGAATTTTTACCATATTGCAGACTGGTCGTAGCTTATAGAAAAAATTGAAAGTCAAAGTAACATTGGGCAACAAATATGGCTCTCCAGAGTTGGTAGGCTCACTTTGATAAAAACAATGCTTGAGACCATCCTGGTATATTGGATGTACCTTCCTTAGATCCCAAAGGGTATTCTCATCAAGATTCAATAGATTTGTTTCCACTTCCTTTGGTGGGGTCAAAACACGAGGCGTACTTTTGCTTGGGTTCACTAGGACAAGATTGCAAAACCAAAAAAGTGGGGTGGATGGGGGCTAAAGGAACCCCAAGTTTTTGCTAAAGCCCTCGTAGCAAAGATGGGTTGGAAAATCATCATCTCTGAGATTCCCTGGAAGGAGGTGATTTATAATAATTACATCCACCCCTTATCTGTTATAGATTGGATCTGAAGGCCCTGTCAAAATATACCAAGCACATCGATCATTTGGAAAGCCATCTCCCAATCCCTAAGCATTATCAAGGATGGATTAGCCCGACGGATTGGAAATGGCGAGTAGGTTAGAATTGGCATGGATTCTTGGGTTGGAAGAAAATGCACATATTCTCCCATGGGAGATGTGTCTTTTCTTTTCATAGGCTAGCTTCACCGTGATAGCACACATTTCGGTTGTGGGGTGCCCTAACTGGCCGAGGTCGCAATGGTTGGAATTTGGGACTCTGGGTTTAGCAAAAAGGTTCGTTGGGGCCTTGGAGGTAGCCAACATCAGAATCTCAGAGCGGGAGGATGAGTTCATCTGGGCCAATGCACCTAAAGGCAGGTACACCCCAAAAGAATGTTTTTCTACCATCATGGAGGCTCTAGCATTGGGTGTGGGATGTTAATGGTGGTGTCACTTATGGAAAATAAAAGCCCCACACAAGACTCAACCCTTCATGTGGTGCATCCTCTCAAATAAAGTCCCTACAAAAGAAAATCTAAGCAAACGTACTTTCCAAGGTCCCTCCAGATGTTGTTTCTGTAAATCTAAAGCAGAGGATACATACCACTTATTTCTCCAATGCTCGGTTTTGGCCAGAGTTTGGTCTTTCATTATAGGACCTCTCAACATAGATAAAAATGGGAGGGGCAAAATATAGGTTAAGCCTGGCTACATAGGTGGATGCTGGTAGCCTCCAAAAAACACAGGGATCTACCACTGGGTCCTACATATTTCATATCGAGGGAAAACTAAGGATGCAGGTCAGTTCAGTTCTGGACCCGGCAAGGTTAGGCGATGCGATGTGATCGCTTATCGAAATCATAGCAGCAACACGAATCTGCCCCAACGCAGCTTGGTTATCAAAATGTGATAGACCCTGGACGCGATGGTTTTTTATGCTACAGTTTAATGTATTGGCGGGTGCATCATATCACACTGGTTATGTTTCCGCAGTTGATTGCGATAACACTCGGACGCGGGAACTTTATATATCATAGTTTATTACTCCGACGGGTCTGCAATACTATAATCATAGTGTTTCCGTGTTAACAAAACCTTTAATTGTTCAACTTTGCCGATTGCGATAAGAGGGAGGTTCCAAACGTGATACTCTTATACGTCAGAGTTTAATACCCCAACGGGTCCGCAATAACACAATCACAACATTTTTTTGTATTGAGAGCCCGCAAAACTTGAGGATTGTTATTGCAATAAGCCCAACATGATATAGTCCACCAAACAGTGAATTTCTTGCTCCATTAGCAGATTATGGAGCAGAAATGGGGTTCTTGGTTGGTTTTAGAGCAATTTGTGGAACAAATAGTGGAGGAATTGGGAAAATTCATAACTTCTTCAGTTCTTATCCAAATTGGATGAAAAATGAGGCTAAATTGCCATTTTTAGGTATTCTGAACTCATTGAGACAGGTTGCAGAGGGATTTCAGAATTATAAACACACTTTTGTTGTAATTTGAGCATAATAGAGAGGCCCAAGCAATTAGAAGTTGGAAGAAGGAGACGTACCCTAGGAGGGGTGAACTCCTTTATCATGTGCTTGTTGTGTGTTATATTTTGATGTTTTTTTATTCTTTTGTTATTGTTCAGTATATATTTTTATGTTAAATTTTTTATAGCATTTACATAAGAAACTCATGGGAATCAGTTAATTAAGCAAAAGTATTGAATCCTAAAGCACTTTATAAGAAAATTATAAGCATCTTGGGTTTTATTCTGAATGGGGAATTAGCACAACATCACTAATCTTCTCCATTTTAGATCAGTTGTGGAAGAATAAGAGCAACAAAACTTCCATCTTTGTAGTTGTGAGTGGTAGACTTCCTCGTTTCCATAATTTTGCTTTCAAATTTTCTTGGCACCCTGAATGCCTTCTCTAGTGAATCAGGTTCCCAAAGGCGCACCTCATGCTGAATGTTATCCTTCAAAGTCCCTATGAAGACATCAATCCTATGCTCCTATGGAATAGAAGTTACCTTGATATTCAATTTTTGGAAGTCCTCAATGTGCTCCGCCATTGAACCCTTTTGTTTGAGATTTATCAATTGGCTAAAGAAGGTGTTTCTCTTGGTATCTTCATAATGTGCTATCATTTCCTCTGTAAAAACTGACTAAGTGACAAGTGTTTTACAAGAAAAAATTCATCGATACCATACGAAATAATTGGATTCTAAATATAAAGATGCAATGTGTACCTTTTATGTTTGTTGCACATCATGGAGATCAAAATATTGCTCCATCAGAGGTATCCTTGATACCAGATCCTTGCTATCAAACTTCCTCATATCGATATTTGGAATGTGGTTGGTATTCAATCCAAATTCAAAGTCTATAAAATCATGATTAACATTCCTTTTTTTCTCATCATGAGTTTCATGGAATATATTTTTTCCATGAGGGAGCATTTCTTGTAGGAACTTTGTCAAACCTTCCTTCAAACCTTGCATGTCTGCTTTCAAACCATCCATATTAGCTTCCATGACTATTTTTAATCCATCCTTCAAACCTTCCATGTCTGATTTTAAATCATTCTTCAAACCATCCATGGTAGCTTCCGTTTCATTTTTGGATACTCTTTGCAAGAGTGAAATTTGTTGCACCTGGTCGCGTAATTTTGATATATCATGTTGCATTTCTTCCTCTTCTTCATGCGTCATAGTAGAGATTTTTGGATACTTACTAGGTGTGTCCATTTTTTTCCTTCAAGGAATTTTGGAATCAAACAATAATATATATACTTCACTATGCCCTTTGAATCACTTCAAACTGATTTTTCAAACAAAAGTTGTTCAGTTTTTAAAAAAATTACACACACTTTTCTTGCTTTTTAGGAGCTCGATATTGTAACTATTATATCTATGTAATTTTAGATCTCCAATGTCTGAAATTTAGTCTTATGTTATCCCTCTAAGTCTTTTTTCTAACCCCACAAGTTAGAATGAGATTGTTGGAAATAATACTGAGAGGGTGGGTGAATCGGTATTATCAAGTCAAATAATCCTTTTCAAAACCAAATTGTATACGCTACTTTAGATAATTCAACCCACGTATATACGCAACTATTCAGAGGTAAACCAGCGTACACAGAGCAAACTTTTAATTTACTTAAACTATCAGATGATGTTGGTTAATCTGAGATGCAACATCAAATGACCAGTAACCAGAGACAGTAAAACAGAGCAGAAAGACAATCACACACAAGAACACCAGATATAAAGTGGAAACCCAATGTGGGTGAAAACCACCTGCTGCAATTCGTCTCTATATTTCTTTAATTAGAAACTTTTGTTTACAATGTACTGGTGCAGTCCTTTACCAGTACGCAGGTTGCAACCTGCAGAGAGCTACAACTCTCTCTCGTTTTCCAGCTTCTCCTGGAAGGGAGCTACAACCCCCTTTAGCTCTTGTACTAGCCAAGATACTAGTATGTAGGTGCTAACCTATAGAAGGCTACAACCTTCTCTTTCTTCCAGGGACCACGTTTCATCAATTTTCAGACTAGATCCATGAACATCAAACAATCATCAAGAATCAACTAATCTCCTTTTCACAAATTAGATGTAAATCAAGTAGATATTCTTCTTACAGGTGTACCCAAAACACAGTACCAGAAGCCATACACCAGAAAACAGAAACCAGAACTCAGCAGCAATAAACAGAAGCAGTTAGATCACAACTTAAAGCATATACGCCATTTCAACAGCCTGCAACTTGCGTGCATACGCATCTGTGTATGGAAAAACCTGCGTATACGCGTCTTTACTTCACCAAAATTGCGTGTATACACGCCTTCGCTTTTCTAAACCTGCGTACAGATCTATAAAGGATAACACACTCTTCCAGATAGTCAATCACTAATAAACCTAGATTATCAGACTTATAGATCAAGCAAGTGCCACATCTAGCAGATCAAAATCATGCAAAGATACTATCATTCAAGCTTAAAGATTATGACCCATGAATAGAACTTATCCTTTCTTTTGCGCCAAGGTTCCTCCTTCATTCAGGTCTAGATCTGCAACATAACCCAATTACCATTATACGAGCTCTAGTACTTTTCAGATCTTTGATGATAATCCAGCTCCCACTTTGCCACATGATCTCCTTCCTCTTTTATAGTCTTAGGCCTTCCTCAATACCATGGTCCAAAACCATAACATTTCAATACCATTAACCCAAAACTAGGGATCAACACATCTGTCGAGACGCCCTGGTCTGAAACATAGGTTCAAATTCCAAGGACTAACTACCATGGACCAAAAATATGATCCCCAACATATATGCGCTTTTGTAATGTATACGCCGCGTGTATACGCGCCTTTGTGTAGATGAACCTGCGTATATGTCTTTTTCTTCTTTCTGAGTGCCTGAACTGAGATCTGTTACCAAAGAGAGTTGCCATCAAGGACAATACCTGTGCCATAGCTCCAGACCTGTGCCATAATGCCAACAATGGAGACCATATACAATCCTACATAAGATCCAATGCATCCCCTAGCCTTCCGGCACAACAAGTCATTAGAGAAATCGAGTAAATGAGCTTACCAATCATGGACCACAAGTGGGGACTTCATAATGGCCTGCCCTTCCATAATGGGCTTTGGGATGTGCTAATATCTCCTAAACTCCAAATGGGGTTAACCAATAATCCTATTAGGTGGTTTCTACTTCTAAAGGGGATGATATAGTCAATGTACATCCTTCAAATGGTGGTGGCATGTGACAAATAGGTGAATGAAATAGGGGATAAGAAGGGGCATCCCTGGGTCATATGCTAGGGTACAAGAGTACCTAATAAGAGGGAAGCCCACACTTGGGTTTATAATGTATAGGAGGGAGAAAGCATGGTACATGAGGTGCCTTGGCCTTGATTTTTCCACCCTTTTTTATATTCCTTTTTCCTTTATATGATTGTCTTTGATTAATTGCTTAGGGCTCAAAGGGTAAGAGCATGATGTATAAGATATGGCAGTGAATACCCCCTTTAAAGGTAGGTCGGTTCATTGCCCACCATGGGTTGGGACAATCATGGGTTCCTATATTATGAAGAAGGTTCATAGAACTTGTAGGAACCATGGTGTGGCCATGAGAGTGGGGTAGAGCTCATGTATTGGTTTTTTCCCACGTGCTAAATGTGTTTGTCCCGACCATATTTTACATTTTGTGGTACATTTTCCTGTTGAATGTGGCCAAATATGCTTTTATCTTTCTTTTTAACTGCATTAACCTTCGAGCTTCATTCCAGGCCATGACCCAAGGTGTGGGCAAGGGGAAAGGGCAAGCTCACCCTATGTGGACCTAGTGGAGGAATGTGGAACAGGTGGGAGAAATGATAAATGGGGTAATAATGAGTGGAAAGAGGGTAATATAGGCAGATAAAAGAGTGGGACCACACAACCAAAATTGGGGTTTCCCATGAAATACCATCCCTAAAGCCAACTGGTCAGTAAAAGAGATCCCATGGGACTAGGATGCAAGGTTAATATCCAAAAGGGGGCTAGGGGCCAAGGGCACAGACCTAACCCATCTTTTTGTCGAATCCCCCCATTAATCCATGCCCATAAGTGTCCTTGATAAGCAAACTACAATACTCAATTACCAAATGACAAGGCATACCTTTAGGTTCGGGAGGCCCACCTTCAAACATACGATCATGACAGATGGGCGAGGGACCACATAACTGGCTCAGGTAGAGGAGAAATGGCACAATGAGCTAGCTGTTGAAGTTTCTAAGTTTACTTAGTTTAGAAACCCTTCATGCACTTTTTCTGATTTATTCCTACCTGCTTGTTATTTTTCTTTAACAAGTTATTTACAAAGTAAATACTGAAAATAAACACCAGTGCATTCTCAACATATTACAGATCAACAACTAAAAGAAACTAGAACAAACACACCACATGACACCATTATTTTTGGACCGATGTCCCCGGAAAAACCCAATGCACGAAAACCAGTGCAGCTATCTGAGGGTTTTCTTATTAAGCAATATCAGGGTACAATCTGGGTGCTGAAACTGGCCTACCCAATAGAGAAATTCCTTCACAGCTATACCTCACAGTTTGAGAGAAATCTCCTGGCTGAAACCCCTGGAAAATCCTTCCGATAGCTCCTCAGCACAAAACTACTTTGCAATCCCCGCGTCTGCCCAATCTAGACTGTGTTAGCCCCTCTCTGTCTCACACTAGCGCTGCGTCAGCCCCAGGAGGCCCTGTGTTAGCTTTCTGAGCCTCTGCGTTAGACATGCTGGCCTCTCTAGTGCTCTGCGCAGCACTTGGCTGCCTCTGGGTGGCCCTACGTGAGCCCTTGCTGGCTCTGCGTCACTCTCCTTAGCTGCTGTGCTGCTCTCCCGACACAATCTCTGCCTTCTCTGTTTCTGTACTCAATGCCCCTTAGCTGCTCTCTCGATCATTGATTCTATCTCTCTTAGCAAACTCTGCTCTAGAGAATAGAATGACTGATCACTCTGGTGTATTCTCTAAGTGACCCTCAAGCCTCCTCTTATACTTTTCCTGTTGACATATCAATGGCCAAAATTAAGTCCCTAATCAACAGCTAAGATTAGATCTGGCTTGATCCATGTCTTTTGGACCCTTCTAACACAGATTCATATTAATACACATTAATATTTTATTTTCCCTAAGTTTAGACTTAGGGACTAACTTAGGGACTCCATTAAAAATATTAATTATTTTAATATCTCTTGATATGTTTAGAATCTACCAAACCCTTTCTGGATATTGGAGATCTCATGTGCCCCAACCTCTCCACCAAATTTCGTGGCTAGAGCACATCCGATGCTGCCCCAAATCAACACTAGCTGGTGGTTGCAAGGGGTTGTTGGCTGCCGACTGAGTACCATCTTGGAGAAAAAAATTCTCCTGGGGATATCACCCACAAAATGGTGGGTAACAGGTCATTCCAAGAAGAGTTGAATCATTCCAACAGGGAGCTTCAACTAGAAAGAGAGCTTTTACTTCAACACTCACTCGAACTGAAGGCCAAAGAACACCATGCTAAGGGCCACTCCTATCTGGATCTAAAATGGGGAAGAAATATTAAGTCACAAGTGGGGCGATTTCTTTTGTAGATCAAACCCACTTCCTTGATAAAGTGCAAGATCAATTCAAGAAGGTATGTGTTTCAAAATTCAACACTTGAGGTAAAATTATTTGGGAACCAAGTAAAAATTGCAGCAACCATTCAAACTTTTTATTTATGTTCTAGTTTAGGATTTTAATTTTTACTTGGTGATTTTTTCATTGTTATATCATAAACAACAAGACCTTTGCCTTGCGTTATTAAAAATAATGTTAAAATTTGACCAAGGACTGACACATTGAGTTGGCTTTAGTATTGGATATTCTTACCGCCCATGTATCAAGTGATTTAATTGCAAATCTAGGCATTTTACTTGCTGATAATAAAGATATCTGCAACATAATTCAAGGTTCTCCACTCATGTCAGGTAAGTAATCCATTTGGAACCTTGATCTTTGGCTCTCTATTGATTTACTCCGCTAATATATTAATTTAGAGTCTAAGACCCATTTTCCAGCCATTTTTAAAGATTGATTCAAATCTGAAAATTTTCTAGGCATAACATTGAGTGGGACTTGATCCCGAATTCACAAAAATATAGTTTCCAGCTCTCTGGAAATTGGTACATTTTTCTGTCCAAGGTTGGGAATTGATCTCCTAAGATCCATATTTCACCTTCTAACATCTCCACCCCTAGATCCTTGATCTAGGAATGCTTAGGCACTCATAGGGTGGTTTATTTAAGTGACACACGCTGTTGTCTCTGCAAATTACCGCATTTTGGCAATTTGCAATTCAAGGCAGCAAGCTAATTTACTCTACAACTCCAACCAACAACCTAAACTGAAAAATAACATCATTATTTGTTAGTATAATTTTTCTACAATAGATTTGAGTATTCACATACCATATCTAATATCATTGTTGTAGCATTCTGTTGTTTTAGTTTTCTACTACGTACATACAAAATTTAGCAGAACAACCCTCATAATTAACTCCACCTCTTCTTGACCCCATTTAATGCACTAGTTTTATTTGGAGTTGGTCGAGGCATTGTTGATAAAATCATTGATTTTTCGGCCTAAAAAAATCACAATAATTTCCTTTGGTGAGTTTTTCTATTTTTCTTTTTCCAAATTCTTCCATATTTTTTCCAGTTTTTGCCATTTTTTTCCATTTTTGAAAAAATGAAAATATTTTGTATTTTTTTAATGTTTTCTGCGATTTGATGATTTTTGCCAATTTTTCGTCGATGTTTCTGAGATGTTTTATGGACCCTCACAGATTTTTTGTTGATGCTTATTTTTTTGACACTGAGTTGAGCTATTGAGTGGGAAACCTCCCTTGGCCGTTTAGGAGGAAGTTGGGCCTAGAGAGCAGGCATTCGAGCCAAAGTGACAATGTGCCCTTATCCTGTTTGTTCCCATCCTAGCAGGTTGGATGAACCTTTGCAACTCTGCTAATTGGATTGGTAACATGGGGCTTTCCAAATAGGCAACGTACGAAGTATTTTTTTTAAACTGTTTGAATTTCAACGTATGTAAACTATCTCCAAAGGAAGACAGTGTATGAGGTTCCTTTTTAATAACTGTTTTTGAACCTTTACATAATTACCATTTAGCATGTCATGTATGATTTAGTGGAAGGATGGATATTGACATATTGAAGAGTAGTAATGTTCCAATCCTAGAATTTTGGTTTTTGATAGCTTCCTAGCATCCCTTTGAGAGATCTCAATGCAGTAAATTATTGACATAGATGCATTCCCTCATCTCCATTGTTGGCATAGTGCTCATTAGCAAGGAGAACTATATAGAATGATAAAAAAAGATCAAGCACACTCTCATTTTTAATACCTTGCAAAAAAAGAATTTGTGAAGGAGAGGAGGACAACACAGCTACCAAGCCTACATTAGATAAGGAGCTAGCCATTTGGGAGAAAAAGGACAGCAAAACCTATGCCCTGATTGCTGCATAAGTAAGTGAAGAGGTCAGCTGCCATATAATTTCCATTACAAATTCTTATGGTGCATTAAAGAAGTTAACAGATCTCTATGACTCACACTCGAAATTGGAGCTTGTTCAATTGATTGTCAAACTAACCTTGAGTTGAAATATGATGATCCCTTGGCTCTAGCCTCTGAAATCAGTGTCATCATGCATGATATAGATGACATTGGAATAAAGATAGACATTCCTCTCATAGCCTTCGTCAAGGCTCTCTACCCTACATACTCTCTCACTATCTTGAATCTCTGCAAGGTAGTGAACAACTCAAGTCCATTACTTTTGATTCTGTCATAGAATAAATTGCAGAAGGAGAGGAAGCTTTCAGAATACAAAGAAAGCAACTTAGTCCGTTGAAGAAGTATTTCTCCTTGCTTAGAAAGGGAAAATCATTCACATGATTCTCCTAAAGAAAGTGGAAGTAGAAGAGGGCATCGAAGAAAAAATTTCAGAGGCAAGAGGTTAAACACAATCAAGGAGAAAGATTTGGTCTTCATTGCATTTGTTGCAGCAGAGATCCTTGAGAGAAGATCAAATACAAACAAAATAAGAAAGACGACAAAGGTAAAACACCAGATCCCACAAAAGGAAGAGAACCTGAATCTACTCATTATAATGTTGCCCGATGTAATATTAGAGTAACTGAAAATTTGTTTCACACTTCATTTACTTCTTGGAGAGATGAATGGTTTCTTGATACAGGTGCAACATGCCACATGACCTTTCAGATAGACTTCTTTGAAGACTTCAGTGAAGATGTCAAATCCTCAGGATTTGGCACCATTTGGCTTAAACTACCTGGATTTCTTGATTTTCTTCTACATGATGTACTCTACCTTCCAGAGTTGCGAAGAAATCTGTTGTCCCTTATTCACATTCACCAACAAGGCCATTATATCCATATATTTATTAGCAAAGTAGAAATAAGGAAGGTATTTGACAACATGGTTGTCATAATTGGAGTGGAGGATGAAACAATGTTGAAGCTGAAAGGAACATTTTCTCATACATAAAATTTTGCATACATCTCTCCTCATGATGAAGGTACATTTCCATCTAGTCTTTTATGACATGTTAGATTTGGAAATATTAATTATGACATCCTTTGTTTAATGAAATAAAATGGTGCTTCTGGTTTGTTCACTGTTGCACACATTTTGTCAAAGTTCCAAGGAAGCAGATGTACCTATGTTTTTTGAAGAATTGAATTCATTAGCCATCAGTTGATTAAGTCTTTGTAAACCCATTCTACAAATTTTTGATGTAAATGATGCTAGTAAGACAGTGTATGTATGTAACAACCTAGGCAAGCCTATTATTTTGACGATAATTTCATCCTAGGATGTTTTTCGTCTCAACAGAAGGAGAGATGCACAACATATCATTCGACGAGTCGTGGCATATAGTTGTGTAATCACGTAGAGTGTCTACTCTAGATGAAAACACATCCCCTGTGCAGTTTGAAGAACGAGTGATCGTGTATGACATGCGCAAGAATCCAACATCATTGGTTGGTGCTACCAGTGAATATGTCGAAGCCACTAGCTCAAGTGTTCGCTTCTTGATAACTGAGAATGAGCGAATGGATAAGGAGTTACAGACAACCACACAAGGAGGAGAACTAGTTACAGCATCCACCCGAGCAGAGTTGAAGAAGGTGATATTGGATGAAGTGTCATCCCTTGAGACAATCATGCAAACGTTGTATTCCAATTTTTGTACTGTGCATAAGGTAGTTGTCCATCTAAACGGTTGGCAGTAGCGATGTGCTAGGAGAGCACATATATTGTCAAACTTACATACTATTTTTGACTACATGGAAACATGGAAAATGAGATACAAGGGAGCCCCATTACACTTGCCCAAGATGATGAAGCCTAGAGAGGTTGAGTTGAAGGCATGCATCCAGAGTCAGACTTGGAATTATGAAGAACTCTCACAACTCATCACTAGTTTGTAGGCTTCCCATTCACGGGTATTCAGAATTATGGATTTTGTTTTGTGTGCACATGAGATCCCATCTATTGGGAAACACATTGAGGAAAAGACAAAGGCACATGTCCGACTAGAGCTTGACTTGTACTTTGATGAGTTGATGTGCATATCCACCAACACAGACTTGGTGATCAACGCAAGCACCATGCATCAGTATGTTGCTGGGCTCGTTGCACTCAAGACAATGATGTGCATGTTATTAGATGAGTTGGACAGAGGAACAAGAGCAACGTACCCAGATGCAACGGGGGCAATAATTTGTTTTGAGAAAGATGTCACCACAGAGTACATAGACACCATCATGGATTACCGAGCTTGGCATTAGTTCGCCAGCATCAACCATCATGAGGATGTCGAAGAGTTGGTCTTCCCATAGTTGTCTAAGTCATAAAGATGTCTTGCATGGCTTGCTCAAGCCTATTTTGTGTCACATGGGTACATGTGCAGATTGTATGTAATGTCTTGTCAAGCAGAAGTTCAAGTGTCGATAGTTGAATATAATAGTCATAGAGTAGTTGAAGAGTCATGAGGGTAAATGAACAATCACAAAGGGGATGTCAAGGGTCACCCCACCCTTCGCTATATATAGTGCCTCATAACTCATTGTAGAGGCTTTTGGTTAGCCAAGCTTCTGATAGGATTATCATAGAGAAAGCTTGGAGAGTATTGTAATGAGGCTTGGCTTCTCCACAATGCAGAGCTAGTACATCTGTTTGGAGGAGCAGGCAACAGTGAATGTAACATTCCGCTATCAGGACTAGTGGTTGGTCATGGTTGTATTGTATGATTCAAACTTTCACTTATTAATATAATAGAGCCAACAATATTTCATGCATATGTCATTATTGTATTTCAGCTAACTTGTTTACTGTAATGGTATATGTATTTGTTTACTTACACATGCATGTATGGACTTTTTCTGTATAAGTATCTATGAATGTTATTGAAATGTGTTGTTGGTTTAACCATCACTTTGGATTGTCATCTTACTTGCTTTCCAGTTTGTGATGCATATTTTCTCATGTGTTCCCTTCTTACGCACGTGCTTTCACAGGTTTCCAAGGGGTGCACTCACATCACCCTCCGTGTGTTAGGACCGTTCATGCACCTTCCTTGACTTGCTACATATGTCACATGCTTGCTGCCAATAGAGATATCTTACTTGCCTCTGTGCGTAGCCGTAGTCAAGGTGATTGTGTATGATCCACTGCTGGGATTCCTACACTAAACGGTCTGAGGTCTATTTGGGACTTCTTAATGGGGAGATCCCTTGACCTATTGGCAGGTCCAACACCGTCAACATTTCTGGTGCTAAAAGGAGGGCTAGATGACAAGCTTTGTCCTCTCATCCTGTTTTGAACCTTTGCACATCTATCATGGATTCTATTACACTCATCCCTCCATGATGTCTTGCGCATGCCGAACCTCTCAACATCACGAGGGATTTTTCAGATCTCTTGTTTGAATTCACGTATAATGGTGAAGGCGAAGTATCCTAGCCTGAGTACTTAGAAGACTTCTATGTATTCCTTGAGAATGCATATGAGTTCTATGCTGAAGAGGACAACCTGCTTCTTTCATACACACTTCATGAATCTCCACAACGGTGGTGCTGGAGTTTTCCTCCTAGCAGCGTGCACTCACTTGACCAGTTTTGTGATCTCATTGAATCTACTTTTCATCATTTTGATCTAGAACTTCTTGAAATAAAGCTGCTACAACAATGGAAGGCCCCGCATGAATCACCTATGGAATTTTGGGACCGCTTCCGTGTGTTGCAGTTTCAAGCTCCAAAAAGTCAGATGAAATTCCAGTATCTCATGGACAGACTTGAGTATTGTCTTACCAAATCTATTAATCCTAAAGGAAAGTTCAAGCCCAAGCTTCGCTCAGCATACTTCGGTGATGGAGCTATGCAAATCATAGATGGACATGGTCACTGTCACAAGTGACTATCCATTGTCCCCTCATCAAACAACTCCACCATTGTAGAATGATGTGGGACAATAGGAACACACATATGTTCAACTGTCACATCCTCCCAACATCACTTCTCTCAATCTTCGCGCAATTTTGGTTGCGATGCCCATGGGTTGTCACATGTATGTTTTGCCTCAATCTCCATCTTCATGTTATGTTGATCCTCCATATTGCACTGTCTTTTGTTCTTCCATTCCAGACTCTAAACTTGTTGTGAATGAGGATCAAGCTATCGACAGAGTTGGTGTTGCACAACCAACCTGCGCTATCATTCATGAAGAGTATGACTGGGAGCTTGAGCATCAACCCTCGGTGAAGGATGACTCCCTTCTGTTTGAGCCTCCCCTGTTTTTTCTTGACATCTTTCGTGATTCAGCCATCCATGATTTCGCATGTGTATCTCTGTCTACAGATGCACCCATTATTGATCATTCGCAGAATACACCAGATGTCAGTCCATCATCCAACAATGGAGAGGACAAATTATTCATTGAAAATCCACTTGATTTTTCATCTGCTTTTTCCAGAAACACAGAGGGTGAATTTTTTCACTTCTCATCTACCCCTCTGTTTGATTCATCAGATCATAAGGATGTTGATGAAATCATTGATTTTGTTGATCGTAGTTGTCATGATCCATTTACTCCCATATTCGATCACAATGATGATTCTATCGCATTTGATTTTTCAAAGCCACCTGTTTATGATGATTTATTTGTCAACGAAGTCAAAACCCTGTAGACTTTCGAGGCACTTCAACCCGAGTTGATGGTTATGTCAGGCCCTCGTTGTCCTCAGGTTGGTTTCACTTCCAATCAGGAAAGTTTTGAAACACCTGAGGCTCCTTATCACTCATCTGTATGCATTGAAGATCAATCTCACACACAGATCATGCTTCCTCCACTTGAAATACACAATCCCATTGCTCATGCATTGGAGGAATCTTACATAGCAAGCACACGTGTGTGACACAAGTTGTCTTTATTTCTTTTGTTTGCTTGCATGTCACAGTCAAGAGTATGCGTACGCTTAACAACTGCACGCAGTGTTGCACAACACCATGATAAGTCCACGGATTTCATGTCATGCACTTACACTCACTTATGTTCTGTGGATATGTTTAAACCTGGAGTGTGTTTGTCTTCATTGTTATATATTTCTTGTTTTTTAGTTCGCATAGCTGTTTTGTTCGCGAACCATGCCTTCACCAACATAGGTCGACCAATGCATCGATGGCTGAATTGGAATTATCATTTCATGTGAGTAGACCCATGCACCGTTAGCTTAGGAATAGGAGTAGTGTTTTCTTTTGGTTTGTTTTCTTGCATGTATGTTTGCTTCTTACCTTGCATGTTTGTTTACTTGCATGCTTGTTTTCTTATTCTCTTTTCTTACGCATTTACTTCTGCTTCTGCTTTGTTTTGTGTTTGTTTGCTTGTTTTTGTTTGTAGGTTAGTTTCGCATGAAACTATGTGCGAATCTTGAAACAAGTTGGGTAAAGTACGAGAGGATTTGTGTAGTTATCAATACTTAGTTATCTATTGTCTTGCCTCTGTATGAAGAACTTGTTATCTCCAGTCCATGATACGCCAATGGAAAATACGCACTACTCAAAGTGAACCTCGGTGAAAACACAACACTTGCATGCTAACTAGCATCACCTACTCTAGTCGGTTGTTTTTGGGTTAATCATTGTCAGCTCAAGTAAGAAGAGTAAGGTGGGGGTTGGGGGGGAACTTAACAAGCACGTCAGAGGCATATATAAACTACTTCTTTGAAGGAATAACCTCTTCTGATCTCAATAAGTTGGGATCCGTCTACCACCTCTGAAATGAATAAGTGTTATGCACAATTAGGGAAAATGAAAATTGAAAAAAAGAAAATGTGAAAATTTTTGAAAAAAAAATGAAATGAAAAATGAATAAGGAAAAAGAAGAGAAAGGCTTCCTGTGTAGAGAGGTGATGTGAGTAACTCCACTGGGGTGCTGACTAGGCTCGCTGGCACCGGAGCGATGCTTGTGTTCCTGTGTGACTCCTCTGGGGTACTGTCCAGGCCTACTAGTGGCGGAGAAACACCAGAGATGAAACTAAAACTCCGACGACCATAAATCTTGTGCGCCAATATACCCCTCACCCCTAATTGAAACAACTATGTTAGCTTGGCTTCGAATGTGTGTCGACTGACCAAGAGCTTGGCAGATGCTACATCCTACAATCAAGAAAGTGTGGAAACCAAGATAAACAGAGAACTGAACAATATTTCCGGGGGTGTTAGACTTTCTTTTCACAAACAAGGTCCATTCACAGAGTTGGAGTTCTACCAATTTGTCACCAAGTGTTGTAGCGACTACAACCACCCTCCAAAATTTTTGCTTAGCTTCGTTTTGGAGCCTCCCTACCAACCATCATAGCACCATGTCTTGCACTTTCAAGTACATGAGCTTCATTGGTTTTTCAACAGCTTACCGACCTGTGCATGATGGTTTGTTTCACTCCCCTCATAGGCTTCCATCTCGGACTTGGGTCAGCTACTCGCTGAGCAACTCCCTCAGAAAATTGTGCAATTTTGGAGGGGAACCAACCTTCCCTCCAGAAATTGTGCAAATGTAACTAGCAATCTGCTGGGCTCAGAAATTGCGCAATCTAGCCCAGCGGTATAGCTTAGCCTAGAAATTATGCAATTCTAGGCAACAGTCAGCTGCTCATCCAAGAAATTGTGCAATCCCTCTCGACACCCAACCCAACTTCCTCCCAAAAATTTCACAAAAGTATCCCTCAGTCAAAAAGGTTGTTGCACGTGCCTTTAGGTTGACCAGTTCCCTCCGAGACCAAGAAAAATTCACTTGCATGCATGGCTTGCCCTTTCTAGAAATAGGAGAAAGGAACATGAAAAAAGCATCCCTAGCTTTTAGGGATCTATTTTTAGCAGCTGGAGGTTAGATACAAAGATCATTTTGGGAACTTTCCTCCAAGTGTTGCTTTTTCCTAGATTTGTGGCATGTGCATCATGAGCCTGAAACTTATTTGACACTTCAGAGCTCATTCTTCACATCGATCTTGGAGCTCTGACATCCCACAACACATCTAGTATTCTTCGACACATCCAGCTCAACTATTTCCACCTAAGTCCACTTAACTTGTCTTTTGTAGCATTTCTGTCGCTTTTTGTGTTTTGGCTTGTGTGAGTGCTATCTACTTGATTTTAGTGAATGCTTATTGTCATTTGCATGCATGTTAGCTTGTACAAGAATAATTTCATTTTTCGTTAGCATCTCACTGTTGTCGCATGCATGACAGTGTTTTGCATAAACAGTCGCTGATTCAGCGACTTGTTTCACACACATGCATGTTGTTCTGTTTTCTGAATCTTGCATTCATTGTTATCATGCATGATCATTCACTCCTTCTTACACTCAGTATCGCCATGAATTCACATGTTCACTTGCTTTCAGTTTCCTGTCGGTGAGTCTAGGCAACCTTGGCCAAGGCTCTGCCTCACCTGGACAACATTGGGCAATTCTGAGAGGGAAGCCTCTGCCTTCCTCCCCCAGAAAATGTGAAATTATGGCTAGTCACTGCCTTCCAGTATTGCTTTGCCCAATTCTAAGAGCCAGTAACTGCTGGCCCAAAAAATTGTGCAATGCAGTCCCCGGGCCTGCACCACTTGCTAGTTGAAATTTAGCATTGTGCAATCTCAACACCTAGTAGGATAGTCTGGATTGCACACTGTGCAATTCCAACAATCAACCAGCCTCCCAACAATCGAGACTGCCTTTTGCTTAGTTCTGGAAGTCAGTCTCCCATCCTCCTAGTGAAAATTACACAATCCTTGCCAGCAACTCCCTGGGTACGTTGCATGTCATCTCTCAAGTTTGCTTTGTTTTTAACTGATAGATTTCTTGCCATGCATGTTGCCATGTCTCCCAATCTAGCAGGTGTTCATCCATCTTTCAACAGTTCAGGATCAATGGCCTCCAGGAGAGTAGGGTCAAAGGAAACTGACAGAAGCGCAACTAGAGTAGCAATTGAGCAAGTGTCTATGAGTTTGCTGATCTATGAAGACACCAAGTTGATAGTAGAAAAGACATCAAGATCAAATGGCAAGAGGTCAATGATGCATTCTCAGGCACATTTGGGGAAGATCATTCACAAGTCACAAATCTATGTGAACATTCACAAGTTTGGCTTGTACCAGATTTCATGAAGGTATCCTGCGTTCCCATGCGCAGACATGATACATTGGATTGTCTTGCACAATGATCCCAAGACAATGATATTGAGCAGTGTCAGTGGAATAGAGATTGCTACCTTCAGGGCACATGATTATCAACAAATGTACCACTTTTTGAAGCCATTGATCACCATGGATACACCCTTCATCATACCAAGCAAGCAATGTCAACTCCAGGGATGTCTTGAAGCACTGGGTGAACGATACATCCAAATTCAAGATGATACCCAACCAAATTTACAAGATGAAGATACTGTGGAAGGCATATCAATTCTTGGTCATCTTTGCATGTCACTTATATGACCAAGATAGCATCAAGACCTTCCCACAGAGTTGGGTGATTGCGTTGGACCAACTGGCCAGTGAAGGAAAAGCATGCAATTGGTTTGACATGTTGTCTCACAGGCTAAAGGAACAGGTAATAAGAACTAGGCAGCCACCGAAAGGTCAACAAGAAAAAATCTACATGTCTGCCTACATCTTGGATGCAATTTGTGTTTGTCAGGAGTTCCCGGGCATGAAGTGGGCATGGACATCAACATAAACCTCTATTAATACTTATTGTAAATTGCTTTCCGAATGTAGATTCAGAGGGGTTATCACATAATTGTTGGATCATTTTCTCACCCCAGTGTACAAGATGATATTTGAGCAGGATCCACCTTGCATGTTGAAGGAAATAATGGAGGCACTGATCGACATAGCGGATTGGTATGCCTCACCATCTGACAACTTCTTACGGATGTACAACGTGGAGAAGCCTCCGCATGTTTTGGCAAAGTTTGACATGGAAAAGCTCGTCATGTAAGAAGTGTCATACCACATCTCGGTAGGATTGTCAGCTAGGCTACATTGGAAGAAGATGGCACCTTGGCCAACTCTTCCATTACATATTAGGTTTAATGAGATATGGAACCTCAAGCATGTGGATGCTGAAACAGAGGAGATCAAGAAATATCCTTTCAACACCTGGAGCTTCAATCCATATGACCTGCATTGCTCGATGAAGGATCACTTCGCGAGAGTACTGACTCATTTGTGTTTCTAAACACGGATGATTGACAGAGCTTTTCCCTCCAACCTCACTCCAAAGCTAGGGTGGAATTCTTCGTCAAAGTCTTAGATGAGTCCTAATGTTCTAGTCGAGTCTTATGTAAAAGTGATTTGGGAATAATTTAAGCTAATTGGCTAAATTATTTTATTATAAATCACTTGGTCTACTAGATCATATTGTGTCACAGAATTGGGTATATTATTTGAGGGTTTAAGTTGAACGGCTATGCCCCCTTCGAGGGTTCAATTTGTAAAAGTCTTATGTAAAAAATATTTTAGTGCATGGTACCTCATACTTAGACACCATGACTAAAATATTAGAGGGTGGAAAAAATATTTAATCCCCTCAAGTTTCAATTAATTAAATTTTCAGGCAAAATAAATAAAAATTCTAAGCCATAAATTTAATTAATTAGTGTCAAAATTAAATGTCTAGAGAAATTAAATTCTCCAAGTGGAAAAATTCGTGAATCTCAAAGGAATTAATTTTTGGAGGTCCCCCACCAAAGGAATATTGGAAATCTAAAAAAAATTAGACCCTTGGACCTTGGTGGTTAAGTCGAAGTCAATTTTTTGATAAAATTGGCTCAAAATAATTAATTTTGAGTTAATAAAAAGGGATTTAATGAAAAATTCGAAAATTCCTCAAAATAAATATTTTTAATGGCTGAGATTAAAAGATCATCAAAAATTTATCAAAGGCCAAGATTATTTTGACGAGGATCCAATTAACTAGCCATTATTTTTCCACTTGGAGGATTTATCTATATATAGAGAGTCATTTGTGTCTCAAGCCATCTGATTTTTGGCTATGTTTTTTTTAAATCATAGTAAAGACTTTGGGGTGCAGTTCATGGTATTCAGTGTTCATTGATTTGTGGTATGTGCTGGGTACGAGCTTTCTTATATTGTGCTTAATTTATTTTAAAAGTTTGTTTTTCATTACATAGGGATAAGAACATTCTATTAATAGGTTTTGGGTCTATTTTAGGTCATCTGATTCACCATGTCTAACAAGCTTTTCTTGAGAAAATACATAGTGTTTGTGGGCTCCCCAGTCCTTGGGCTCCAAGTTGACAAACCGTGGGCATGAACGGACCTTGTTTGGACTTCAGATATTTGTTGTGGTTTATTTAACTTCGCCAAGGTTGTAGCTTGCATCTAATTTCAAAAGTATTATTAGCAATTTATCAAAGAAAAATTTATAAAAAATGTATTCCTCAAAATATATTTAAAAACCCTTGTATATCTGTAAATTTTTGTAAATAGATTTGTAAAATATATTTTGTAAATTATTTCTAATTGGGGTTTTGAGGTTTTAGAATTTTTGTATATATTGGAGTTTTGGGCATTTGTGAATTTATTTTTGCAGGTGTAATCAAGCAAGAAGAGCTGGAATAGAGCTAGATCTAAGCCCCTAAGGGTAAGATCTAGTCTCTAAATTTTTTTGTAGGGCCAGCCATTGAAGAATTTGCAGTGAAATTCAGATCTGAAGCAAATTAATTTTTTTCACAACTGGGGTTTCAAGTTTTGGGGCTCCTAAGCCTGGATCAGCCCTCTACAAGGCTAGCGTCCTCCTCTCAAGCCTCTGCATCATCTTTTCGACCCCCCTGCGCCATCATTTTTCAACCTTTGGAGGCTGGCTGTGAGCCTTAGGGGCCTCGGCCTCCTATCCTTCCCTATGCCATGGTGTTTTTAGGCCTTTTCAAGCTTGGTTGTGGGCCTTAAAGGCCTCGACCTTCCTTCCTAAGGCAGTTGCATGCCTTAAGGGCTTGTTTTCGTTAGGTTGTAGCCTCCTAAGGCCTTGTGGCCTCCTCTTTAGGTTGGACGACATCCCTTAGGGTTAGTCGTGGGCCTTTCTTGAGCCCCTCCTTCGTGCCCTTCCTTGGACTTTTGGCCCTAACCGTTGCCCCTTTCAGCCTTTTCCTCTCTTCTTTGGCCCTCTTCCTAGCCCTAGGTTGCTCTCCTTTGTCTTTAGTTATCCTCTGATTTTTTTGGACTAAATACTTGGTGGTTTTGCAGAGAAATTGGCTCAAAAACTTTTGTTTTCAGGTGGCAACTTCATTGCAAAATTTTGCCAAACTTGGGCAAGTTTATCTACAAGGCCTTGGGCCTACGGTTTGCTCTCTAAACCCTCATCTTATCTCTGTTTTGCTACAGCTGTAATATATATTTTTCATAACAGTGATATAAGAGCCCTAAAAACACATCTAATTGGTCAAAAGACTTAAAAAATTATATGGTAAATTTTTCCTAAATTTTTGGCCACTTGGGCATTGCATATATAGCTTAGATCTAGTTTTTAGCTTGCTAGAATATCTCTGCATAACTGTGAAATCAGATCTGATATTTTCTTAATATCACATGTTAAAAGCCTTAAAAATCATATTTTTCAGTTTGGCAAGCTATCTTTAAATTTTGAGCATGTTTTGGCATTTGTTGTAGCATTGATAACTCACTGTTTACATCTTTTCTTACTGTTGTAATTAATATTTCAGATCTGATATAACTGTGGTAATCTCATCATAAGAAGGTTGAATACTTCTATATTATTGAGTTGGAAAAGTTGATTTGATAGTTGGATTTCTCTTTCTTACATTGGGCAAGCATATGCACTTTGAATTTGGTATCTAAGGCAAATTTACTCACTGCTGTCATAAATTCCTTACTGTTGTCATATCATTCACTTATTTCTCATTAAAGGGTCATTGGAACATTAATTGCATAATTGTTTTCATAGTTTTACACTCCATGTTCCTTGTTGCTAGCATTGACATTGTGGAAGTAGCTAACATTGTGTTTTCCTTGTGAGTTTATATGCTATAAAGTTCATAATTCACATTTAATAAGCTCACTCACTAAAGCACTCTAATCATACTTTTCCTTGGTATTGAGTATCTTTGGGCATTTGATTGGCATTAGAATATCTTGAGTAATTGTGGCTGGAATCTTGTGTTGATAATCATTGGCTAATTAATAAGTGCTTCAAGTTCCTTAAATTGATATCATTGATTAAGTATCTTGTGGATTGATTTATTATTGGCACTAAGTTAATTGGCACTTCCTTAGTTGTGAGATTGCATATAACTCATTGATAAGTACTCTTGTTGTTAAAGATTCATCATAACTTAAAGTATTAAGCATTAAGCTAATCTCGAACTAAGGATTTCACTCATAACCACTGCATAAGCATTCTAGGACTAGCCTTGCACTTAATAAACTTACCTCCAAGCATAAGCTTGGTTGATATAAACCTAGGGCCACCCTTCTCATCTAGCTTGAGGGGCTTAGCAACTTTTCTGTGGTTAACACGGTTATCTTGCAGTTGTCAGAGCCACAGTGTCTGCAACGCCGAAGGCATCGGGTGATAGAAGCCTAACATAGGGTATTATTAATCAAGATTTTGCTTGCTTCCTATTAGCCTCCTTCCCACAACCTACCTTGGAGCCTAGCTTCAAAATAGTTAAGGGAAGGTTTTCTCTAGATTAGGCGTATAATCTGAAATTTACTAAGATCCTTGCATCGCACTTAGATTCTAGGACTTGCATTTCATGTAGGTTAGCTAATCATCTAAGCAACAGTTGTCCATTTGGTTACTTGGCTTTAATTTGTAACAAGAAATAAATTTTGAATCCATAACGCACTGGTCTCAATTCTAAATTTAATCGAACCCTTAATCTTACTAAATTCTACGAGGTAGCTAGGCCACTCAGCTGTGTCTCTCGGGCAAGTTGGTTACCAACTTGTTTTCCATCATCTTATTTCCATAGGGACTACCCCCCATAGCTTGTTGTTGGGAGACAACTAGAACAGAGTGGGAAGGGATCAGAGTGACAACCCCTGCTCTCAGTCGTTGTCGCGGTGCCTGTACAATCTAAGCGACAAAATTTTCTGGCACCATTGACAGGGACGAGTTTCTTGTTGTCGGGGTTTACGACAATTTTCAAATCCTTTATTTTTCCATCTTCTCATTTTAGCTGCCAGCACCACACAATATTTTTTGGCGTCGTTGTTGGGGACAAGTTTATCTTGTTCTCGACACTTCAATGACAATCGTCCTAATCCTATAATCTTGGTTGCCATTCATTAGCCTGTCAAGTGGCACAACATTTTTTAGCACCCTTCCTTTCATCATTCTTCACCTTTTCATCACCTTATCCTTTGTACTCTAACTAAACCTTTCATTTTGTTCACCTCCACCTTTAGCACTTGGACATTTAGTTTGGTTACCTGTTTGGGTGACGAATCCACTTGTTCAACCATTCACAAGAGCTTACTCTAGAAGGAATCCTGGTAGCTTGGTTAACCCCGCTCCTGATCCTGAAAAGGTTCTAAGAGCTTGGTTAAACGAATTAAATTCTAGAGGGGGCAATTAAATTTTCTCAAATAGGAAGCTATCGTTGATCTCCATTTTATTTTCATTAATCCCGTAAATCAAGACATTGTGGGTGATTTTTACAGGCCTTGTAACTTCACCAACATCCAAGGATATCCTCATGATTTGCCAAATGAGTCTACCATGAGCAAGCTGCCAATCTTTGAAGGAAATAATGCCATCAATGTTGAGGCTCACATAAAGAAGTTCAATTCCTTCATCTAGAGATATGCTCATTCCATTGCCTACAACCATGAAGATGTCATGATGAAGTTGTTTGTTTTATCATTGGAGGACAATGTTCTTGACTGTTTCCATGATAAAGATGACAATGCCTTTGACTCCTTAAGAACCTTCACTGATGCATTTAAAGACAAATATGGGGATAAGAGGGAAGGAAAATACTTAGTCAAAGAGTTGAATACTATAAAGAAAAGAGAAAATGAAATGGTTGAAGTATTCAACCAAAGATTTAACAATCTTCTAAAATATATGACTCAATATTATAAGACTCCTAACAAGACAGTCTTGGAACAATATCTCGAAGCTTTTAACGGTGACACTCAATATGAAATTAGACGTGCCAAGTCTGTTACCTTAGCTGATGCCCAAAATACAGCTGAAGAGTTAGAAAAGGACAAAAAAGCTTCAGGTAAGTCAGAGGCCCCAGGTTTTGATAGAGGTCTAGTTAAATATAAGGGAAAGGAAATAAAAGAGGAAGAGCCAAATTCAGTTAAAGAATTAACTCGAGTAATCAGGGAAATGAAGATAGAACATGCCAGAAAAATAAGTGATATGTGGAATCAATTGATCCAAATGGAAAGAAACCAAACACAGAGTATGTGGCCCTGGAATAATAACAATAACAGGGTAACAATAATCCTTGGTCAAGAAAGAATCCTTCCAATGATCAAAGGCGTCCCACACTGCTTGAGTCTGCTAATATGGTTGACGAGCCTATCCCTTTCTGCAGACCTTGTGAGAGTTTCCCTGAAGAAAATACATGTGCCTTTGCTAGAAGAATCCTAGAGGAAGGAGTAAATCAACAAATAAATAATGCAGGATAAGATGCTCCTACGGAAAGTCGATGTGATGATATGATCTCTTCATCATTTTCCATAAGCAATTTTAGTGAAGAAAAGGACCCCATCGCTCAAGCATACGGTAAAAAAACCATCTCAAGAGCAAATTTTAGAAATTGCTAAAAGTAAGGGATACACCTATCAGAGGAAAAGTAAGGATCAAAATCAAAGTAAACAGATTGCTTCTGAAAGGTACAAATCAGGATTAAAGGTAGATTGGGCCGCACGGATTAACAACATTAAGATGTCTGTCCCAGTGCTTGAACTTCTAAGAATCCCATCTTAGAGGGAATCTTTCTTCAAGGATTTGGCTATAGTTCAAGAAGGTCATGTTGATAACAATCCCAAGGACGAAGAAATTAAGTTAAAAGATCTAAACTGCTACATGACAAATGAAGATCATCAGCCCTTCTTCCTAACTTCAGACATAAATAATTGGTTACTCCACAATTTCATGCTTGATTCCGGTGCATCTACAAATGTTATGACCAAAAAAGTTATGGAACAATTAAACTTAAGAATTTCTAGACCTTATCATAAAATTTTCTTAATGGATTCAAGTAAAGTTGAAGTCCTTTGTGTCGTTAAAGATCTATAGGTCTCTTTGGTTGATTACCCGTACATGATCATCACCATGGACATAACAGTTATTGATGCACCAAATGTATGGGGAATGCTTCTTTCCAGAGAGATGGCAGTTGATTTAGATGGCTCTATTCAGATGGATTTATCCTACGTCACTATTCTCGCAGCAGTCGGTGGCATGGTCAGATTATATAGAGAAGTGGAAAGAAGATATCACATGGAAGTTCCAAAGAGACTGGAAAATGGTGAAGAGATTGTGCCACAGGGTCATCCACTGCATTGATCCAAGATCTTTTGCTTATAGATGCATCAGAATTACATATAATAAAGCTTATTAACCATGGAACTTAAAAGCACATAAACGATGTGGAAATAACAAGATAAAAATGAAACCATGACACAATGATTTGATTACGGAGTTCATCCAATTTGGATTACGTCTTCGGGCCTTGCTCAATAGTGGGGAGGCCTTTTTTCATTTAGTGGCATAAAAAGAGATAAAAGTACAAGCAACATTCAACTACAATCTTTATACCTCCAAGTTGGAAGATGAACGAAGAATAGAGAGCCCATATTCAGAAACAGATAGTACCACTGAAATCCTGGGGAAAAATTGTGCAAAAACGTCTATCCGAACACCCAATTCGGATAATCGGGCTTTCTGCACCTTCCTGGAACCTCCCTGCTGCTCAAGGCAAGGTCCCGACTTGCTATAGGTCAAGGTTTGTTGCACTCAATAGCTTCTGAACTAATTTGGCAATCCTCTCTGCCTTTCTCTGACACGGACAATCCTTTATATATGTTGGCGGTAAAATCCCTCAATATCCGAGCAGTTCCAAACAAACGACAAAGTTAGCAAGCGGGTTTGATTTAATAATATAGAGAATCTCGACCCTGAATAATACACGGCAACAACTCTTTCAAATATGGCAAAACTCTTTAACTGCGCGTTTAACTCGGCAGCCCTTTACTATCGGCGGGTAGACCCAAAGCCCATACAACAATCGCCCTGCGATAACTGCGGACCCGATGAACTTATTAACCGCAATATATAATATATCGGGTTCGGGGGTCCATATCACAAATCGCAATAGGCGGAAACCCAAGTTTGATACAACATGTGACTGCTTCCCCTTGCGAAATGTGATTGCGATATCGCAAAGTGCAACATGATTTTGCGATTGCGATCACATTGCAACTTGGCTTGCTCCGAGGGTCGATTCTTTAACCCTTGCGAAATGCGATTGTGATTTGATCGCATCGCAACAATGGTCGATTTTCCTTAAGTTGTGGCCTCTTTCTTCTGCGATATGAAGGACCAATGGCAGCCTGCCACTTGGCACTTCCCCATTCGCTAAGTGTGTTTGCCACGTCATCTCCTCTTGCCACCTGGGCAAGTCAAACATAAACTTTGACTTGCTTTGTCTTCTTCATATGAACTTGGATTTGAGTGTCGCTCGAACCATTCGAATTAGGATGACAAACACTTCGATCGAATGCTAAGTTTATCCAAATTCTGCCACTTTGAGTTTTGAGCCTTTTACCATGCCACTGGTACTTTTTGAGGATCCACCTAGATCAATCCTCCCCACTAAGAGCTTTTGGACCGCCAAAATCCCTTTCAGTCAATTGGTAAGTGAGGAAATTGCTCTCTCACTTTTTCTTTCTCCATCCATTGAGCTTTACTCAGATGCATTCCTTTGAAGCCAACATGAATGTACTCCACATCCCCCGTCCTGAAGTTCTGGTTTTCCTGTCGAGTATGATATCTTTAGGCAACTTGTCTAGATACTCTAGTGCAAAATCATCCGTTGTAGCAATCTATGCAACCTCTTCGGTATCCACAATTAGTGGAGGTTCATAAAGATTCAAGTTTTCAACATTTACCACTGAGTACATTTGCATATAAGCAAGCAAGTCAAGACAAAAAGCATTGTCTCCAATCTTTGCCAATATGGTGAAGCGACCATATCAAATGGGTTTCAATTTCTTCCCTTCTCCATTCATTCTATCCTTGCTGATGTGGAGCCATACCTTATCCCCAACATGAAATTGATGGTCAACTTGGTGCTTATCATGTCAAGATTTATACCGAGCTTGACTCTTCGCCAATTTCTCCTATACTGCTTGATGAATCAACTGTATCCGCTAAATAAAATTTTGTGCTTTGTCCCTACCTTCTCGTCCATTGCCATCCTCATCTTTCCCAAAGACCATGTCTAAGGGATCCTTTGGTAGGTAACCAAAACATGTCTCGAACGGTGAGCTCCGTGTGGATGAATGTGTTGCTCGATTGTATGCATGTTGCACATAAGGAAGTTGTCCATCCCACAACTTGGGATGTTTTCCACAATAGCCTTGTAACAAGTGTACCATAGTCCGGTTGACGACCTCTGTCTTCCCATCGATCTGTGGATGAAATGTCGTACTACTTTTCAGCTTAGTGTCCATCATTCTCCACAAGCTGGTCCAAAACTCTCCAAGAAAGCGAGAGTCTCGATCTGACACAATAGATGTTGGCAACCCAAAACGGACTCAAACATGCTCAAAGAAAAAATAAGCAGTTTGCTCAGCAGTGGCTTGCCTTTTAGAAGGCATTAAAATACACATTTTACTAAAACGATCCACGACGACATACAAATAGTCGTGACCTTTCCTAGACATAGCAAAACCACCTACAAAGTCCATGGACACACTTTCCCATGGTCGACTCAGAATAGGGAGTGGTGTGTAGAGCCCAAGTTTTATATTAGAGGGCTTTGAAACAGAACACAACACACAACCCTTTACAAAGCGAGTCACAATGTTTTTCATATGAGGCCAAAAACAAAACCTCTGTAAATGACATAGAGTTTTTTCAACCCCAAAATGACCAGAGTCCCAGACACTAGAGAGGTATGAACCTCTCGGATTACATGTACCCTTTCATCAATGGGTATGCACAGTTTGCCAAGGTGATACAATAGTTTTCCTTGCAAATAATAATTGTCCACTTGTGATCCACGAGTCAGTTTTGCATAAATCCCTTTAAAATCATCATCATTAGCATATTGTTCAACATAACTTTCTAACGATAAAGAAACATTCTGCAAAACTACAGATGCAGAAATAGGAGGACGAGAAAGAATATCTACTACTTTGTTGTTGGCGCCCTTCTTGTATTTTATTACCAAATGAAACTGCTGGAGGAATCCTATCCATCTAAAATGGCGGGCTTGTTGAAGCTTGGTCTATGACTGAAGGTACTGCAAGGGCTGATGATCTGTAAGGATGATGGTCTCCTTACTGATCAGATAGTGTTTCCACTTATTTACACTCTGAACCAAGGCATACAACTCCCTGTCATACGTGGGATAATTCACAACAACCTAGGAGAAAGTCTCTGAATGGTAACATACAGGCTTCCTTTGCTGCATCAATGCAGTGCCCATGGCATATCCGTTGGCATCTGTTTCAATCTCAAAAGGTTGTTGAGCTAGGTCTAGTAGGGCTAGCACGGGTGCTGTGTTAATCTTCTCTTTCAGTGTGTCTAAGGATTTCTGCTGCTTTCCTCCCCACTGAAAGGTCTGCTTCACACTGGTCAATGCGTGTAAGGGAGCTACGATAACAGTGAAGTTCGCAATGAACCTTCTCCAATACTGTATCGCGCCCAAAAAGCTTCGGACCTCTGTAACATTTGTGGGCTCAGGTCATTTCATAATCGCATCTACTTTAGAGGGATCTATCCTCAATTGCCCATTACCGACTGTGGCCTAAATAAACTAGAGAGGTCTTCCCAAACTCACACTTTGACAGTTTCACATATAGTTTTTCATTTTTCCAGAACATCAAGCACTTTCTCCACATGACATACATGTTCATTCCATGTCCTACTATAAACAAGAATATCGTCCAGATATACAAGCAAAAAATTATCAAGAAAAGGCCTAAACAGATCATTCATTACCTTGATAAACGTGGTCAGAGCATTGCACAGTCCGAATGGCATCACCATCCATTCGAAAAACCCTTGTTTGGTTTTGAATGCAGTCTTCCAAACGTCTTGTTCTGCAACTCTAACCTGGTGATATCCACTACGCAAATCCAGTTTGTAAAATAGACAACATTTTTCAACTAATCTAATAATTCATCAATGCGAGGAAGAGGGTATCGATTCTTCACCGTAATTTTGTTTAGCGCTCTGTGTCTACACACATTCTCCATGTTCTGTGTTTCTTTGGCACTGACACGATCGGTGAGCCGCACGGAAAAGAACTCGGTTTGATGACCCCTTGATTTTGCAACTCCTGCACTCGTTTCTTGATCTCTTCCATATCGATAGAAGCCATCCTGTACATGCCAATATTCAGTAAAGGAGCATCTTGTTGTAAATGGATCTCATGTTGGATTTCCCGTTTTGGGGGCAATCCTCTCGGTTCCTGAAACAATCCATCATATTCAGAAATAATTTCAAACAATTATTTCTTATGATCAGGATCTCAACCTTTGAAAGCGTCAGCCGTCTCGGCCTCTTTCGCTCTCGCTATCATGAGCATGCACCCTTTACTAGAATTAACCAGTCGTTTAATCTGTCCTGCACTTACAAGGCTAGCACTAACTTTCGTATGATAAGCACTGACTATATATTCTACCTCGTCCTTTGTGAGGTGGTATTTATTTTCATACCGAAAGAAAACTGCCTTTCTGTCATATAGATACGGACTTCCCAAGATAATTCCACAGATGTCCAAAGGCACAACATCTAACTCTACCTCATCAACTAATTTGAAAGCAATAACAAATTTGGCCCTACACTGCTCGGTTACTTGTAATTTTGCCTTATCGCTTACCCAACCAAGTGGGTATGGACTCAGATGAGGCTTAGTTTCGAGGCCTAACTTTTTCACTATGGACTTTGAGATTAAATTTTCTTGGGAGCCTGAATCGAACAGAGTTTCCACCTTTGTGTGTTTTATAATAACTCTAATGTGGGATAGTTCAATTCTCTTTCGCTCATTACTTACAGGCTCATTCAAATAACTAGTACTTTCAATTGAATCAGAACTATTATTAATAGGAGTACCTTTTGCGCCCACAACTATGATCAATGTGTCATCACTAGAATCTTATCCAAGGTCCTGCTGCGTTGTTGCCACTGTCTTCTGCTTGCCCTTTCTGCTAAATCTCTTTGGTCTGAGCTCTGGATGTAGCTTCCAACAGTGGTCCTTGTCATGACCTTCTCTCTTGCAATGCGTGCAAGATGGTGTTGCTCCATCCTCTTTCTTGGCTGCGACGGTCTTCTTAGCCTACCCCTTGCCTTTCTTCTGGAATTTACCATGCTGAGGGTTGAACGGTGTTTTCTTGGCTTGATCATCTCTATCATTCTTGCCTCAGCTTTCAAGATGAATCGCCTTTACGCTGGCCATATCAATCGTAGTAGGCTCAAACAATAATAGTGAGTATCTTATGTAACTATGTAACGCACCAACATACTTAGTTACAGTCTTAGGCAAATCTAATGAGATACCCGAATTCAATGCTTGTTTCCGAAATTCTTCAGTGAAGCTTTGCACATTTTGGCCTTTACCTTGCCTTAGATATTTCCTTCCACTAGTGCCTTTTGTTTATAACCCAAAGGATAAAATTGGTCTTTCAATGCAAAAATAAAACTAGACCAAGAGGAAAGAAGGTTACCCGACTTTTTGCTACCCTTTTGCAACTTGCTTTCCCACCAAACAAGAGCAGTGCCACTCAACCAAAGAGATGCTAACTGGACCTTTGCCTCATCTTCTTCGATTTGCTAGATCCGACAGTAAACCTCTATTTGTCTTATCCAATTATTAAGTTTTTCTGCTCTACACTCTCCATTCTACATGGGCAGGTCAAACTTTACATCTAGCTTGAAGAACGGTTTCTTAGATGTATGTTTGGAATCACAATTAGAGTGATGAGAATTATCACTTGAAGAAGGAGAGGGAGGAGGCTCTTCTCCACCACCTTCATGATTTGTTGATCTATTATCATCGGCACCTTCCTTCTCGTGCCCAAGTGCCTTCTCATACTCTGAAAACAACTTGTCCACTTTCTCTGCCATATTGTAGAATACCTTGCGGAAATTTTGTTCCTCTTCCCAACGAGCTTCTTCATTTGCCATGTTTCTTCTTTGTTGTGCACGTCATGCTTTAGGATCAAAGGACTTAAGCGTTCCTTCTCCTTTTCACAGCGTGTTCCAAGTTAGCATACCTGCTCTGATACCAAACTTGATCCAAGATCTTTTGCTTATAGATGCCTCAGAATTACATATAACAAAGCTTATTAACCATGGAACTTAAAAAAAAAAAAAAACGATGCGGAAATAACAAGATAAACATGAAACCATGACACAATGATTTGATTACGGAATTCGTCCAATTTGGACTACGTCTTCGGGCCCTGCTCAATAGTGGGGAGGCCTTCTTTCATTTAGTGGCATAAAAAGAGATAAAAGTACAAGCAATATTCAACTACAATCCTTATACCTCCAAGCTGGAAGATGGACGAAAAATGGAGAGCCCAGCTTCAGAAACAGACAGTACCATTGAAATCCTGGCGAAAAATCGTGCAAAAACACATATCTGAACACCCAATTTAGATAATCGGGCCTTCTGCACCTTCTCGGAACCTCCCTGCTACTCAAGGCGAGGTCCTGGCTTGCTTCCAGGTCAGGGTTTGCTACACTCAATAGCTTCTGAACTAATCTGCCAGTTCTCTCTTCCTTTCTCCGACACGGACAGTCCTTTATATATGCTTGCGGTAAAATCGCTCAATACCCGGGCAGTTCCAAACAAACGACAAAGTTAGTAGGCAAGTTTGATTTAATAATGCAGAGAATTTCAGCCCTGAATAATACACGGCAACAACTCTTTCAAATATCGCAAAACTCTTTAACTGCATGTTTAACTCGATGGCCCTTTACTATCGGCGTTTCCAGTTGGTGGGTAGACCCAAAGCCCATACAACAATGGCCTTGCAATAACCGCAGACCCGGCGAACTTATTAATCGCAATATATAATATATCGGGTCTGGAGGTCCATATCACAAATCGTAATCGACGGAAACCCAAGTTTGATACAACATGCGACTGCTTCCCCTTGCGAAATGCGATTGCGATATCGCAGATCACAACTTGATTTTGCGATTGCAATTGCATCACAACTTGGCTTGCTCCAAGGGCCGATTCTTTAACCCTTGCGAAATGAGATTGCGATTTGATCACATCGCAACAATGGCCGATTTCCTTAAGCCGCAGCCTCTTTCTTCTACGATTTGCGATATTCGGAACCAATGGTAACCTGCCACTTGGCGCTTCCCCATTCGCTAAGGGTGTCTGCCACGTCATCTCCTCCTACCACCTGGACAAGTCAAACATAAACTTTGACTTGCTCTATTTTCTTTATATGAACTCAGATTTGAGTGTCGTTCGCACCGTTGGAATCAGGATGACGAAGACTTCGATCCAATTCTAAGTTTATCCAAATTTTGACACTTTGAGCCTTTTACCATGCCATTGGTACTTTTTGAGGATCCACCTGGATCACGCATTTTGAGTCAGAATTTGTCCAGCCAATTTATCACTTTTCTTTGTTCCACCACCCATCCCCTCCTCTGAGCAAAAAGAGAAACAGGCGTTAGTTTGACAAAGATATGCAGCATGGTGGTCAGGAAATTCATCAACCAAAGAGGGTCAAGTTTCAACAAGAGACATCTGATAAGCAGCCTATTGATCTACCAATCAACAAGCAGATGTCCGAGATTGTGCCACATCAATGACATTTGATGCCATAGGGCATCATTTGTATAGTATCTCTAACCATGCTCCTTTTTATTTCATGTCGTTAGCTAGTTTTATTTCACACATTCATGTTATGTCTTTTATATTTTAGTTTATTAGAGTAGATTTCTCTATTCCAACAAATTTACTATGTACGCATGATGATTTGGATTCTGAATGGATACCTATTTGATGGACTTATGCTTTATTGGATGCAGGTTTCTGGGATTCTCATGTTAATTCATTGAAGCAACGTGTCCCCATATGGAGCCATATGTTGCACACATTTTGTCAAATTTCCCAGGAAGCATATGTACTTATTCTTTTCAAGAATTAAAGTCATTAGCCATCAATTTATTAAGTCTTTGTAAACCTATTCTGCAAATTTTTAATGTAAATGATGCAAGAAGACAGTGTATGTATGTAACAACCTAGGTAAGCCTATTATTTTGGCGAAAATTTCATCCTAGGAGGTTTTTCATCTCGCTGACTCATTTGTGTTTCTAAACACAGATGGTCGGCAAAGTTTTTCCCTCCAACCTCACCCCAAAGCTAGAGTGGAATTCTTCGTCAATGTCTTAGGTAAGCCCTAGTGTTCTAGTCGAGTCTTATGTAAAAGTGATTTGGGAATAATTTACGCTAATTGACTAAATTATTTTATTACAAATCACTTGGTCTACTAGATCATATTGTGTCGCGGAATTGGGTATATTATTTGAGGGTCTAAGTCTAACGGGTATTCCCACTTTGAGGGTTCAATTTGTAAAAATCTTATGCAAAAAATATTTTATTGCATGGTCTTATTGCACTCATTTTTTCAAAGTTCTGAGGAAGCAGATGTACCATATTTTTCTTTGAAGGATCGAGATCATCAGCCATCGACGCTATGTTATTGTAAACCCATTCTGCAAATTTTTAATGTAAATGATGCTAGTAAGACCATGAATGTATGTAACAACCTAGGTAAGTCTATTATTTTGGTGATAATTTCATACTAGGAGGTTTTTTGTCTCACCGACTCATCTATGTTTCTAAACACGGATGGGCGACAGAGTTTTTCCCTCCAACCTCACCCCAAAGCTAGGGTGGAATTTGTCGTCAGAGTTTTAGGTGGGTCCTAGTGTTCTAGTTGAGTCTTATGTAAAAGTGATTTGGGAATAATTTCAGCTAATTGACTAAATTATTGTATTACAAATCAATTGGTCTACTAGATCATATTGTGTCGCAGAATTAGGTATGTAATTTGAGGGTCTAAACCGAACAGGTATTCCCCCTTTAAGGATTGAATTTGTAAAAAAATCTTATGTAAAAAATATTTTAATGCATGGTCTCTCATACATAGACACCATTGCTAAATTATTAGAGGGTGGAAAAATTATTTGATTCCCTCAAGTGTCAATTAATTAAATTTTCTGGAAAAAATAAATTAAAATCCTAAGCCAGAAATTTAATTAGAGTCAAAGTTAAATTGATAGGAAAATTAAATTCTTCAAGTGGAAAAAATCGTGGGTCTTGAAAGAATTGATTTTTAGAGGTCTTCCACCAAGGGAATATTAGATATTCAAGAAAAATTGAACCCTTGGACCTTGGTTGTTAAATCGAAGTCGAATTTTTTAGAAGATTAGCTCAAAATAATTAATTTTGAGCTAACAAAAAATGGAATTAAATGATAAATTCGAAAATTCCTCAAAAATAAAAATTCAACGACTAAGATTAAAAGATGATCAAGTACATTTTGACGACTGAGATTATTTTGACAAGGATCAAACAAATTAGCCGTTATTTTTCCACTTGGAGGATTTATCTATAAATTAGAGAGTCATTTGAGTCTTTAGGCATCTGATTTCTGGCTAAGAAATTATTGTTGAAACATTATTGTAACACTATTGTCCCACTAGGAACTCTTACTTCTGTCTTAATAAATACTTTGGGGTGCAGTTCAAGGTGTTCAGTATTCGTTGATTTGTGGTATGTGCTGCCTACAGGCTTTCCTATGTTGTGTTGTAAATGATAAAATTTGTTTTTTCATTAGAGGGGGATAAAGTCATTTTATTGATAGTTTTGGGCTAATCTTGGACGATTTGATTTGCCATATGATTAACATATTTTCTTGAGATATATACATAGTGTTTATGGGTACCCCAATGCTAGGTCTCCAAGTTCACAAATTGTGGGCATGAACCGACTTTGTTTGGATCTCAAATATTTATGTGGTTGATTTAAACTTTGCTAAGGCTATAGTGTGCATCAGGTTTCTAAAGTATTTTTATCCATTTATCAAAGGAAAAAGTTCCATAAAAATCATTTCTCTAAATATAATTTTGCTAATTGGGTTTTGGGATTTTGGGTTTTTGAGATTTTGTATATATTAGGGGTTTTGGGTGCTTGTAAATATACTTGTGCAGGTGAGATCTATTGAAGAAAGCTGAAATAGAGCTAGATCTAGTCCTTGATGGTAAGATCCAGTTTCTAGAAGTTTTGCAGGGCCATCCATTCGAAAATTTGCAGCAAAATTCAGATCTAGAAAAGAAAAAATTTCCTGAAGCAAGGGTTTCATTTTTAAGGCCTCCCGGGCCCAAATCTGGCCTCCCCAGGGCCAACATCTTCCTCCTCTTGCTCTCCGTCAGCATTTTAGGCCCTTTTAGGGCATGCGTAAGCCTTAAAGGCCCCGACCTCCCGTCTCAGCCCCTGCGTTGCGGGTTTAAGGCCAAATTTGGCCTAGTCGTGGCCTAAGAAGGCCTCGACCTCCTTCAGAGACCCTAGACAGCTGCCCCTTGGGCTAGCCATGGGGTTCTTAGTCCTAAAACCCTAGTCATTGCCTCCTTTTGAGCTTCCTTCCTCTAGCATCCATCCTTTTAGGGCTTCTCTCGCCTCCTTGCCCTTTGCTCTCTCCTCTTTGGCCAATTTTTACCCCTGATCTGCCTTCCTCTAGACTTTAGCCCTCAAAGCTAGCTTTACTAGGCTTAGCGTTGGCCCTCTTTGGCCCTAGTTTGCCCCAAATCCATCTTTGAATTTTCTGGATTGAATACTTGGTGGTTTTGCAGGTTTTCGGCCTCAAAAAATTTGATTTTCAAGTGGCAAGTTCATTCTAAAGTTTCAGCAAATTTGGACCAATGGATCTTCAAGGCCTTGGGCCTAGAGTTTGCTCTCTAAACCCTACTTTTTCACTGTTTTGCTATTGCTATAAATTTTATTTTATAACAGTGATACATAAGACTTAAAACCACATTAAGTTGGTCAAAATACTCTTAAATTGCAAAATCCAATTTTTCCTAAAATTTGGCCACTTGGGCATCAAGGATCTAGCGTAGATATAAAATTTTGTCTGCTGGAATTTTATGCGTAAATCATTGAATGTGATCTGTAATTTCCTGAATAATTAACCTTAAAATGCTCAAAAAAATAAAATTTTCAGTTTTTGGCAAATTTTTTCTAGTTTTGGGCATATTTGGCATTTGTTGTAGCATCACTAACTCACTCATTAGCTGATTTGTTTACTGTTGTAACCAGATATATCAGATCTGATCTAATTCTGAAAATTGCATTTCAAGTGAGCTAAAATTCACTGTTTCACTTTGGCAAGTTGTTCGGCAATTTAGTGATCAAATCTAGTTGCTTTAATCTTGTCATCTCTTGGGTTTAAAGTGATTTCTTTACTGCTGTTATAAGTTTTTTCCTACTGTCATATCTTCACTTGTTTCATATTAAGAGGTCATTGGAACATAAATTACATAAGTGCTTTCATATTGGTACATTCTTTTGTTTCTTGTTCCTAGTATTGATATTGTAGAGGTGGATAACGTCGTGTTTTCCTTGTGAGTTTATATGCTATGAAATCCAATATTCACATCTAATAAGCTCACTCACTAAAAGCACTCTAATCATAACTTTCCTAAATATTAATTTTGAGCACTTAACATCTAATTGCGTTGTGATATTGGCATAAAAACATCTTGAATAATTGTTATGGGCATCGTGTGGATAGGTGCTCTAAGTTCTTTTACTTATATCGTTGGTTGAAGTATCTTGGGGATTCATTTTTTATTAGCACTTGTATCCTTAAGCACTTGTATTGTTTTAAGATTGTCTTCTAATTGTTGTTAAGTAGTATTGTCATAAAGAGTCATCATAACTTAAGTACTTAAACATTTAAACAATCTTAACTCAAGTGACTTCACTCATAATCATTGCATAAACATTCTAGTCATAGCTTTTCACTTAATAACTTACCTCCAAGCATAAGCTTGGTTGATAGACTCCTAGGACAACCCTCTCTCATCTAGCTTGAGGGATTCAACCCTTCTTAGAGGTTAACATAGTGAGCTTGCAGTCGTCAGAGCCATAATCTCAACAGCGCTGAAGGCACTGGGTGGTTGGAACACAGGGGGAAGTATCATTAGTCAGGCCACTGCATGCTTCCCGTTGGCTTCTATCTCACAACCTACTCTGAAGACTGTTTCTCAAAACAATGAATGGAAAGGTTCAACTTAGATTAGGAATTTAATCTAAAATTAACCAAGATCCTTGCATCACACCTAGTTCTTAGGAGTTGCATCCTCATATAGGTTTGTTCGTCATATAAGCGACAATTGTCCATCCGATTACTTGGTTATAATTTCTAATAAGAAAGAAGTTTTGACTCCATCAGGCACTGGTCCCAATATTAAATCTAATCAAATCCTTAATCTTGTTAAATTCTACAAAGTAGCTAGGCCACTAAACTGTGTCTCCCGAACAAGTTGGTTCCCAACTTATTTTCCTCCATCTCATTTCCATAGGGGCTACCCCCCCTAACCTTTTGTTGGGAGACAACTAGAATGGAGTGGGCGGAGATCAAAGTGACAGCGTCTGCCCTGATCGGTTGTCGCAGTGCATGTACAATTTGAGCGACAACATTTTCTGGCATCGTTGCAGGGGATATGTTTATTTTATTCTCGGGGCCTCAACGATAATCTTCCTAATCTTATAATCCTGGTTTCCATTCATTGGCCCATCAAACAACACAACATTTTTTTGCACCTTTCCTTCCACCATTCTTCATCTTCTCATCACCTTATCTCTTGTTCTCTCACTAATGCTCTCATCTTGTTCATCCACACTTTTAGCACCTAGACATTTAGGTTGGTTTCCTGTTTGGATGGCAACTCCACTTATTCATCCATTCACAAGAACATACTCTAGAAGAAATCTTGGTAGCTTGGTTAACCCCACTCCCGACCCTGAAAAGGTTCTAAGAGCCTGGTTGAACAAATTACATTCTAGAGACAGTTTAAATTTTCTTGAATAGGAATCTCTCCTTGATCTCCATTTGTTTCTCATCAACCATCCTATAAATCAAGACATCATGGGTGACTTCTACAAGCCTTGCAACTTCACCAACATTCAGGGATATCCACATGATTTTACGAATGAGTCCACTATGAGTAAGTTGCCTCTCTTCCAAGGGAACAATGCTACTAATGTTGAAAGTCACATAAAGAAGTTCAACTACTTTATCCAAAGATTCGCTCATGCTATTGTTTATAATCACGAGGATGTTCAAATGAAATTATTTGTGCTTTCTCTAGAAGATGATGCTCTCGATTGGTTTCAAGACAACGCTGACAATGCCTTCGACTCTTTGAGATCCCTTCTTGATGCATTTATAGATAAGTATGGAGATAAGAGGGAAGGAAAGTATTTGGTTAAATAATTCAACATTATCAAGAAAAGAGAAAACGAAACAGTTGAAGAATTTAACCAAATATTTAATAAACTATTAAGGGATATGATTCAAGATTACAAGCCACCTAACAAGACAATTCTAGAACAATATCTTGAGGCTTACCCTATAGAGACCCAGTATGAGATAAGAAATGCTCATCCCAACACGTTAGTTATTGCCCAAAGCACAATTGAGGAATTGGAAAAGGACAAGAAAGCCTCAGGAAAGTCGGAGATCCTTGGTTTTCAAAGAGTCCAAATCAAGTCTAAGGGGAAAGAAGTTAAAGAAGATGAATCTGAGTTGGATAAAGAATTGACCCGATTAATGAAAGAAATGAAAGTTGAACATGCCAGAAAGATAAGCAAGATGCAAAATCAATTAATACATATGGAAAGGTTTCGAATGCAAAGTATGTCACCTAGAAATAATAATAACAATAGAAATCCATGGCCAAGAAGAAATCCACCAAACGATCAAAGGCTTCCTACACCACTTGAGTCTGCTAATATGATTGATAAGCCTATTCCTTACTAAAGACCTTGTGAGAGTTTCCATGAAGAGAGTACAGGTGCCTTTGCTAGAAGAATCTTGGAGGAAAGTAGAAACCAACAAGATCATAATGCAAGTCAAGATAACTCCAAGGAAAGTCGATGTGTCGACATGATATCTTCACCTTTCGCCATCAATACCTTCAATGAAGGAAAAGGCCCCATTACTCAAGCATACAGGGAGAAGCCATCTCAGAAGAAGATTCTGGAGCTTGCAAAAAGTAAAGGTTATACCATGAGAGGTAAGGATCAGAGCCAAAATAGACAAGTTCCATCTGAAAGGTATAAGTTAGGATTAAAGGTAGATTGGGCAGCATGGATCAATAACATTAAGATGTCATTTCCAGTCTTAGAATTGTTGAAGATTGCATCACAATGAACTTCATTCTTTAAAGCCTTAGGCATTGCTCAACAAGAAAGATTTGATACTCAGCCTAAAGATGAAGAAATCAAGTTAAAGGACTTAAACTGCTATATCACTAATGAATACCATCAGCCTTTCTTCCTGACATTGGACATAAAGGATCGTGTGCCCCATAATTGCATGTTTGACTCTGGTGCATCTACAAATGTTATGATTAAGAAAGTTATGGAACGGTTGAACTTAAGAATCTCTAGACCTTATCATAACATTTTCTCAATGGATTCTAGAAAAGTTGAAGTCCTTGGTGTCGTTAAAGATCTACAGGTCTCATTGGCTGATTACCCACACATGATCATCACCATGGACATAGCGGTAATTGATGCGCCAAATGTGTGGGGAATGCTTCTTTCTAGGAAGTTTGCAGCCGATCTGGGTGGTTCTATTCAAATAGATCTATCTTACGTCACTATTCGAGCAGCAGTAGGTGGCATGGTCAGATTATACAGAGAAGTGAAGAGAAGGTATCATGTAGAAGTTCCAAAGAGATTGGAAAATGGTGAAGAGGTCATGCCACAACATCATCCACCACACTTCGAGTTAGAATTTGTCCAACCGGTCTGTCACTTTTCTTCATTCCACCACCCATCCACTCCTCCAAGCAAAACGAGAAGCAGGATTCAGTTTGACATGCAGCACAATGATGAATAGTTACACTAGCCAAAAAGTGTCAAATTTCAGCAAGGGACATCTGATAAGCAACCTCCAGATCTACTAGTCAATAAGCAGATGCCCAAGATTGATCCACATCGATGACATCTGATGCCATGGGGAATCATTTGTATAGTATCTCTAACCCTACTCCCTTTCATTTATGTCGTTAGATAGTTTTATTTCACACACTTATAATTATGTCTTTTATATGTTAGTTTGTTTGAGTAGATTTTTTTATTCTAGCGAGATTTATATATGTACATGATAATTTTGATTTTGAATGGATATCTATTTCATGGACTTATGTTTTCTTGGATGTAGGATTTTGGGATTCTCACGTTACTTCATGGAAGCAACGTGTCCCCATATGGAGCCAGATGTTGCACTTGTTTTGTCAAAGTTCCGAGGAAGCAGATGTACCATATTTTTCATCGAAGGACCAAGATCATCAACCATCAACACTATGTTATTGTAAACCCATTCTGAAAATTTTTAATGTAAATGATGCTAGTAAGACCATGAATGTATGTAACAACCTAGGTAAGCCTATTATTTTCGAGATAATTTCATCCTATGAGACTTTTCGTCTCACTGACTCATCTGTGTTTTTAAACACAAATGGTCGCCAAAGTTTTTCCCTCCAACCTCACCCCAAAGCTAGGGTGGAACTTGTCGTCAAAGTCTTAGATGAGTCCTAGTGTTCTAGTCAAGTCTTATGTAAAAGTGTTTTGGGAATAATTTAAGTTCATTGGCTAAATTATTTTATTACAAATCACTTAGTCTACTAGATCATATCGTGTCGCAGAATTGGGTATGTAATTTGAGGGTCTAAGCCGAACGGGTATTCCCCCTTTGAGGGACGAATTTGTAAAAAATCTTATGTAAAAAAATATTTTAGTGCATGGTCCCTCATACTTAGACACCATGGCTAAAATATTAGAGGGTGAAAAAAAATATTTAATCCCCTCAAGTGTTAATTAATTAAATTTTCTGACAAAAATAAATTAAAATCCTAAGTCAAAAATTTAATTAATTGGAGTCAAAACTAAATTGAAAGGAAAATTAAATTCTCCAAGTGGAAAAATTCGTGGGTCTTGAAAAAAATAATTTTTGGAGGTCCTCCACCAAAGAAATATTGGATATTTTTAGAAAAATTGAACCCTTTGACCTTGGCAGTTAAGTCAATGTCGAATTTTTGAGGAAATTAGCTTAAAATAATTAATTTTGAGCTAATAAAAATAGAATTAAATAATAAATTCGAAAATTCCTCAAAAATAAAAATTCAAAGGCTAAGATTAAAAGATGATCAAGTAATTTTTCGTCGATCGAGACTACTTTGACAAGGATCAAACAAATTAGCTGTTATTTTTCCACTTGAAGGATTTATCTGTAAATTAGAGAATCATTTGAGTCTCTAGCCATCTGATTTCTAGCTAAGAAATTGTTGCTGAAGCATTGATGTAACACTATTGTACCGCAGGGAACTTTTATTTCTATCATAATAAAGACTTTGGGGTGTAGTTTAAGGTGTTCAATGTTCGTTGATTTGTGGTATGCACTGGTTACGGGCTTTCCTATGTTGTGCTATTAATTGATGAAAATTGTTTTCATTAGATGGGGATAAAGTCATTCTATTGATAGTTTTGGGCTAATCTTAGACGATTTGATTCGCCATATGATTAACATATTTTCTTGAGATATATATACATAGTGTTTGCAGGTACCCCAGTCCTTGGTCTCCAAGTTCACAAACTGTGGGCATGAATCGACTTTGTTTGGATCCCAAATATTTATGTGGTTGATTTAAACTTTGCTAAGGGTATAGTGTGCATTGAGTTTCTAAAGTATTTTTAGCCATTTATCAAAGAAAAAAGTTCCATAAAAAATATTTCTCTAAATTTATTTCAAAACCCTTGTATATTTGTAAAATTATTTTGTAAATTATTTTTGCTAATTGAGGTTTTGGGGTTTTGAGATTTTGTATATATTTGGGGTTATGGGTGTTTGTAAATCTATTTGTGCAGGTGAGATCTATTGAAGAAAGTTGGAAGAGAACTAGATTTAGGCCCTTGAGGGTAAGATCTAGTCTCTAGAAATTTTGCAGGGTTATCCATTGGAAAATTCGTACCAAAATTTAGATTTGGAAGAGAAAAATTTTCCTAAAGCAAGGGTTTCATTTTTAGGGACTCCCAGGCCTAAATCCGGCCTCTCCAAGGCCAACATCCTCCTCCTCTTGCCTCCTGCGTTAGCATTTTAGGCCAGGTCGTCAACTTTAGAGACCTCGACCTCCCTTCCTAGCCCCTGCGTTGAGGATTTAAGGCCAAATTTAGCCTAGTCGTGGCCTAAGAAGGCCTCAACCTCCTTCAAAGACCCTAGACGGTTGCCCCTTAGGCTAGCCGTGGGATTTTTAGCTTTGAAATCCTAGTCGTTGTGTCCTTTTGAGCCTCCTTCCTCCAGCGTCCAACCTTTTAGGATTTCTCCTGCCTCCTTGCCCTTCGCTCTTCCCTCTTTGGCCATTTTTTACCCCTGATCTGTGTTCCTCTAGCCTTTAGCCCTAAAAGCTAGCCCTACTAGGTTTAACGTTGGCCCTGGTTTGCCCCAAATCCATCTCTGAATTTTCTGGAATGAATATTTGTTGGTTTTGCAGGTTTTAGGTCTAAAAAAATTTGCTTTTCAAGTGGCAAGCTCATCCTAAAATTTCAGCAAATTTGGACCAAAGGATCTTCAAGGCCTTGGCCCTAGGATGTGCTCTCTAAACCCTAGTTTTCTCACTGTTTTGCTATTGCTGTAATTTTATTTTATAGTAGTGATACATAAGCCTTAAAATCACATTAAATTGGTGAAAATACTCTTAAATTGCAAAATCTAAATTTTCCTAAAATTTGGTCACTTGGGCATCAAGAATCTAGCCTAGATCTAAAATTTTTCTCACTGGAATTTTCTACGTAAATCATTGAATCAAATCTATAACTTATTGAATAATTCACCTAAAAAAGCTAAATTTATATATATATATATATATATATATATATATATTATATATTAATATATATTTTTCCTAGTTTTGGGCATATTTGGCACTTGTTGTTGCAAAACTAACTCACTAATTTGCTGATTTGTTTACTGCTGTAACAAGATATATCAGAGCTGATCTAATTCTGAAAATTGCATTTCAAGTGAGCTAAAATTCACTATTTCACTTTGGCAAGTTGTTGGGCACTTTAGTGATCAAATCTAGTTGCTTTAACCTTGTCATCTCTTGGGTTTAAAGTGATTTCCTTACTACTGTTATGAGTCTTTTACTGTTGTCATATCATTCACTTGTTTCTTATTAAAAGGTCATTGGAACATAAATTACATAAGTGCTTTCATATTGGTACATTCTTTTTTTTCTTATTCCTAGTATTGATATTGTAGAGGTGGATAACATCGTGTTTTCCTTGCGAGTTTATATGCTATAAAATCCAATATTCACATCTAATAAGCTCACTCACTAAAAGAACTCTAATCATAACTTTCCTAAATATTAATTTTGAGCACTTAACATCTAATTGCATTGTGATATTGGCATAAGAACATCTTAAATAATTGTTATTGGCATCTTGTGGATAGGTGCTCTAAGTTCTTTTACTTATATCGTTGGTTGAAGTATCTTGTCAATTCATTTCTTATTAGCACTTGTATCCTTAAGCACTTGTCTTGTTTTAAGGTTGTCTTCTAGTTGTTGTTAAGTACTATTGTCATAAAGAGTAATCATAACTTAAGTACTTAAATACTTAAACAATCTTAACTCAAGTGACTTCACTCATAATCATTGCATAAGCATTCTAGTTTTAGTTTTGCACTTAATAACTTACCTCCAAGCATAAACTTAGTTGATAGACTCCTAGGAAACCTCTCTCTCATCTAGCTTGAGGGATTCAACCCTTCTTAGTGGTTAACACAGTGGCCTTGCAGTCGTCAAATCCATAGTCTCTGCAGCACCGGAGACACTGGGTGGTTGGAACACAGGGGGAAGTATCATTAATTAGGCAATTGCTTGCTTCCCGTTGGTTTCCATCTCACAACCTACTATGAACACTGTTTCTCAAAACAGTTAAGGGAAAGGTTCAACCTAGATTAGGCATTTAATCTAAAATTAACCAAGATCCTTGCATCACCCCTAGTTCTTAGGAGTTGCATCTTCATATAGGTTAGTTCGTCACATAAACGACAGTTGTTCATCTGATTGCTTGGCTATAATTTCTAATAAGCAAGAATTTTTTACTCCATTAGGCACTGGTCCCAATATTAGATCTAATCAAATCCTTAATCTTGCTAAATTCTACCAAGTAGCTAGGCCACTCAACTATCTCCCGAACAAGTTGGTTCCCAACTTGTTTTCCTCCATCTCATTTCCACAGAGACTACCCCCCATAGTTTGTTGTTGGGAGACAGCGAGAATGGAGTGGACGGGGATCAAAGTGACATCCCCCACCTTGAGTGGTTGCCTGTTCAATTCGAGAAACAATAAGTCCCTCATACTTAGACACCATAGCTAAAATATTAGAGGGTGAAAAAAATATTTAATCTCCTCAACTGTCAATTAATTGAATTTTCTGGCAAAAACAAATAAAAATCCTAAGCCATAAATTTAATTAATTAGTGTCAAAATTAAATGTCTAGAGAAATTAAATTCTCCAAGTGAAAAAATTCGTGGGTCTTGAAGGAATTAATTTTTGGAGGTCCCCCACCAAGGGAATATTGGAAATTTCAAGAAAAATTGGACCCTTAGACCTTGGTGGTTAAGTCAAAGTCAATTTTTTGAAGAAATTAGCTCTCAATAATTAATTTTGAGCTAATAAAAAAAAAAATTAATTAGAAATTCGAAAATTCTTCAAAATAAATATTTCAACAATTGAGATTAAAGATCATCAAAGATTTATCAACGGCCAAATTTATTTTGACGAGGATCAAGCCAACTAGCTGTTATTTTTCCACTTGGAGGATATCTATATATAGAGAGTCATTTGAGTCTCAAGCCATCTGATTTTTTGCTAAAAAAATTCTGCAAAAAAGCTGATGTAACGCTATTGTCTTGCTGGGAACATTTTTTTTAATCATAGTAAAGACTTTGGGGTGTAGTGCATGGTGTTCAATGTTCATTGATTTGTGGTATGTGTTCGGTAAAGGTTTTCCTATATTGTGCTTAATTTATTTTAAAAGTTTGTTTTTCAATAGATGGGGATAAGAACATTCTATTAATAGATTTTGGGTCTATTTTTGGGGATCTGATTCGTCATATGTCTAAGAAGTTTTTCTTGAGAAAATATATAGTGTTTGCAGGTTCCCCAGTCCTTGGGCTCCAAGTTCACAAACTGTGGGCAGGAATTGACCTTGTTTAGACTTCAGATATTTGTTGTGGTTAATCCAACTTCGCTAAGGTTATAGCTTGCATCTAATTTCAAAAGTATTATTAGCCATTTAACAAAGAAAATTTTATAAAAAAATTTATTCGTCAAAATATATTTCAAAACCCTTGTATATCTGTAATTTTTTGTAAATAGATTTGTAAAATATATTTTGTAAATTATTTCTAATTGAGGTTTTGGGGTTTTAAATTTTTTGTATATATTGGGGTTTTGGGCATTTGTAAATTTATTTTTGCAGGTGTGATCAAGAAAGAAGAGTTGGAATAGAGCTATATCTAGGTCTTTGAGGGTAAGATCTAGCCTCTAAAATTTTTTGTAGGGCCAACCATTGAAGAATTTGCAATAAAATTCAGATCTGAAGCAAATTAAATTTTTTTAGAGTTCGGGTTTCAAGTTTTGGGGCTCCTAAGCCCGGATCATCCCTCTCCAAGGCCAATGTCCTCTCAAGCCTCTGCGTCATTTTTTTGACCCCCTGCGTCATTGTTTTTCAGCCCTTGGAGGCTGGTCGTGAGCCCTAGGGGCCTTGGCCTCCTTTCCCTCCCCCTATCATGGTGTTTTTAGGCATTTTCAAGCCTGGCCGTCGGCCTTAAAAACCTCGGCCTCCCTTCCTAAGGCACTCGCAGGCCTTAAGGGCTTGTTTTCCCTAGGTCGTAGGCTCCTAAGGCCTTGCGGCCTCCTCTTTAGGTTGGATGGCATCCCTTAGGATTAGACTATTAGTCGTGGACCTTTTTTGAGCCCCTCCTCTTCCTCTGTGCCCTTCCTTGGCGTTTTGGCTTTAACCGCTGCCCTTTTCAACCTTTTCCTCTCTTCTTTGGCCCTCTTCCTAGCCCTAACTTGTTCTCCTTCTTCCTTAGTTAGCCTCTGATTTTTCTGGGACTAAATACTTTGTGGTTTTGCAGAGAAATTGGTTCAAAAGCTTGTGTTTTCAGGTGGCAACTTCATTGCAAAATTTTGACAAACTTGAACAAGTTTATCTACAAGGCCTTGGGCCTAAGGTTTGTTGTTTAAACCCTCATCTTATCTCTGTTTTGCTACAACTGTAATATATTCTTCATAACAGTGATATAAGAGTCTTAAAAACACATCTAATTGGTCAAAAGACTTCAAAAAATACATGGTAAATTTTTCTTAAAATTTTTGGCCACATGGGCATTGCATATCTAACTTAGATCTAGTTTTTATCTTGTTGGAATATCTCTGCATAACTGTGAAATCAGATATGATATTTTTTTAATATCACATCTTAAAAGCCTTAAAACTCATATTTCTTAGTTTGGCATGCTATCTCTAAATTTTGGGCATGTTTTGACACTTGTTGTAGTTTTGATAGCTCATTGTTTACATCTTTTCCTAGTGTTGTAATTAACATTTCAGATCTGATATAACTGTGGTAATCTCATCATAAGAAGGCTGAATACATATAAATTATTGAGTTGGAAAAGTTGATTTGATAGTTGGATTTCTCTCTCTTACATTGAGCAGGCACATGCACTTTGAATTTGGTAGCTGAGGCAAATTTACACACTGTATCATAGATTCTTTACTGTTGTCATACCATTCACATATTGCTCATTAAAGGGTCATTGGAACATTAATTGCATAAGCGTTTTCATAGTTTTACACTCTATTGTTCCTTGTTGCTAGCATTGACATTGTGGAAGTAGCTAACATTGTGTTTCCTTGTGAGTTTATATGTTATAAAGTTCATAATTCACATCTAATAATCTCACTCACTAAAGCACTATAATCATAACTTTCCTTGGTATTGAGTATCTTTGGGCATTTGATTGGCATTGGAATATCTTGAGTAATTGTGGTTGATATCTTGTGTTGATAATCATTGGCTAATTAATAAGTGGATAAGTGCTTCAAGTTCCTTAAATTGATATCATTGATTAAGTATCTTGTGGATTGATATATTATTGGCACTAAGTTGATTGACACTTCCTTAGTTGTGAGATTGCATATAACTCATTGATAAGTACTCTTGTTGTTAAAGATTCATCATAACTTAAAGTACTTAAACATTAAGCTAATCTCAAACTAAGGATTTCACTCATAACCACTGCATAAGCATTCTAGGATTAGCCTTGCACTTCATAAACTTACCTCCAAGCATAAGCTTGGTTGATAGAAACCTAGGGTCACTCTTCTCATCTAACTTGAGGGGCTTAGCAACTCTTCAATGGTTAACACAGTGACCTTGCAGCCGCCAGAGCCACAGTCTCTGCAACGCCGGAGGCATCAGGCGATAAGAGCCTAACAAAAGGTATCGTTAATCAAGCGTTTGCTTGCTTCCTGTTGGCTTCTTTCCCACAACCTACCTTGGAGCCTAGCTTCAAAACAGTGAAGAGAAGGTTTTATCTAGATTAGGCATATAATCTAAAATTTACCAAGATCCTTGCATCACACTTAGATTTTAGGACTTGCATTTCATATAGGTTAGCTAATCATCTAAGCAACAATTGTCCATCCAGTTGCTTGGCTTTAATTTGTAACAAGCAAGAAATTTTGACTCCATAAGGCACTAGTCTCAATTATAAATCTAATCGAATCCTTAATCTTGCTAAATTCTACCAAGTAGCTAGGCCACTCCACTGTGTCTCCGAGCAAGTTGGTTCCCAACTTGTTTTCCATCATCTCATTTCCATAGGGACTACCCCTCATAGCTTGTTGTTGGAAGACGGCTAGAACGGAGTGACAGCCCCCGCCTTGAGTCGTTGTCGTGGTGCCTGTACAATCTGAGCGACAACACTCACTATTTCTATGAAACTAAAGTAATGTGATGCTTGTATCCTTGGAAAGCATACAAGAAACCCTTTCATAATTCCACTTCTAATGCATGTAGAAAATTTGGACTGATACATTATGATTTGTGTGGCCCTATGCCTATTCCTTCTACTGATGGAAATAAATATATGCTTTTAAATTGATGGTTACACCAAAATGTGTTGGGTGTACTTGCTGAAAGTAAACCTCAAGCTTTTAAAACTTGTACAAATTTTCATGTATGGATTGAAAATGAAACATAATCATATATTGGCTCTCTTCTTATTGATAATAGAAGAGAATATACCTCTAATGAATTTGAAAATTATCTTCCCCAACATGGAATTCAACACCAAACCACAATTCCATACAATCCTCAACAAAATGGTGTAGCCTAAAGAATGAATAGGACTGTCTTGATATGTTTCAACCCATGGTGTTGTTAAAAAATGTAAAGTTGTTGTTTGGGATGATATGGTTCCATGTGTAGTTTATGTGAAAATCAGATGTCCATCTCATGCTCTCAAAAATAAAATTCCTTATGAAATGTGGTATGGCCGCATTCCTTTGGTAAGGCATCTCAAAATATTTGCTTCCACCCGCTAGGCCTTGATTTCCAAGGAACAAAAAAGCAAGCTTGACGCAAAGAGTCAGAAGTGAATCTTTTTGGGGTATTCAGATACCACCAAGTCATATTGCCTTTATGATGAGGTAAACAAGAAGTTTATTCTTTCAAGAGATGTAATTTTTCTTGAATCTTCCAATATTGACAACACTGTTGAGTGACAACTTAATTGCTTGGATAGGTTCACTCATGCAAAAACATACCATGAATTTGATAATGATATTCCACATCTTGAAGGGGGGGTCCCTATTTTGGATCAATCTCTAGAATCTCCTTCTAAAGCACCATCTCCCCCTCATGAAGTTTCAACCACTTCAAATCAGAAAGACCCTTTGAGTGATGTGATTGAGAGGATTAGAAGGTTGAATCTTAACGTAACCCCATCTCAATCAGTGGAGCAACTTAGACGATCTCAGAAAGATCCCTCAAAATGGCTCATCAAAACAGTTGAAAATGTTCATCTTGATGAGATCGAAAACAAAGGACCCAAAAGTTCCACCAGACAAGATGGAGGTGATGTAGATAATTTTGATTCGGTTGATGATATGGATGTTTCATATGATTGTGAATTAAATTTATCTCTTAACTTTGAACCAACTTACTTTAAAGAAGTTGCTTCTCATGATGAACAAAGAGAAGTAATGCAAAAGGAGTATGATTCTCTCATAAAGAATGGAACATGGAAGTTAGTAAACCCTCCATTCGGAACCAAATCAATTGAATGCAAGTGGGTCTAAAAAAACAAGTAGAAACCAAATGGCTCATTTGACAAGCACAAACCAAGGCTCGTGGAAAAAGGATTTGCATAAAAAGAAGGTGTTGATTATTAGGACTTTCTTTGCCTTCATAGCTCAGAATGGATGGAAAGTTCATCAAATGGATGTGAAGATTGCTTTTTTGAATGGGGATTTGAAAGAGAATGTTTTCATGTCTCATTTGGAAGGTTCTGTTGTGAAGAAATTGTTGCCTCAAAATCTAGCAAGCTTTGTGAGAGGCCTCACAAGGCAAGGGCTAGACCCTAATCCAACAATGAGATGGCTGCCACTATCACCTTAGCACTCCACCTTCTACTCTTTAGAATAATTTCACCACATAGGAGGCTTCCCGGTATATATATATATATATATATATCACCTAAAGCTATTCTAAGTCAATTGAATCAAAATGATGTAGCATAGGCTTGATCAAGGTACTTCTCACTTGAATTAAGGCACAATTCTTTTCGTAAGGAACATCGTATCAATGAAGAAACCTAGAGAATAGTACTTGCAGCCTAGGGTTTCAAGATATGATTCAACAATGGTGTATCTAGGCATACGAGCACAAGGAGAAGGTTTGCTTGAAGAATATGATCAACAATATGAAATGAAAAACCTTCAACAAGCCTTAAGTTCAAGCCTTTTTGTTCAACTAGGGTTTTAAGAAGCCCTAAATTGCCTAGGGTTGATGATATCAACCATCATCAACCCTAATAAGGCAATTCCCACCAAGGAAGAGGCTAGAGTTTGAGTTGACAAGGTCAAACAAGGTGGAAATAGTCCAAATCAACTCCAACATTGCCTTGAGGCAAGCCCTAGTTGAATTTGGCCCTTGCTATAGCCCTATGACTTGCCTTGAAGGGCTGAAAAAGACAAGAAATAGGAAAAGGATAAAGTTTTTCAATTTTTTGATCATCAAGAGGGATCCCAATGCCTTTTCCCTACTTGGGTGATGGAGTCTTAGGAATTTTAACCATAGAGATATCAATCTTTGAGGGGAGTGAGGAGGAAAACCCTAGTTTTTCACTTTCTAACCTTAGCTATCATTTTATGGGGGGAGAAATTCATTACAAAAAGACTCACTAGGAGGTTTTTTAGGGAGTTCAAGGATAATGGATTTAACATGCAATAATTACCAAGAATTTCCAATAAACACTTGCATTTAGACAAGGGACAATATAGAAACCCTAACAATATTCCTTCACATGCAAAACCATAAAAAATATGCAACAAAATACTCACAATTTATCTAAGGACATGCCTTCTTTCAACCCAAAACGATGTCTCCACAACAAAAACTAGTCTCCAATAGCCAAAATCCACATAAAATTACATCTCCACAAGTAGCGAAGTACAACAAGCCAAGTCAACCGAAATCCACTAGTGAGATGATGAACAAATGAACGAGGTGATCCTCTTTTTATATGAGGTCTATCACCTCCAATAATTCACTAAAAGCCCCTAAAACAAGTTTGATTTTGAGTAGACAAAGTAAAATTGGGTTACGAGCCAACCCACTACCTCAACAACAAAATATGCCAATAAATTCCCACACGTGTGAGTTGTAAGCCTGTAAAAAGGATGATGCCATGCCCTTTCAGGGCTCAAAATGCTCCAATAATGCACTGGAAGGGATACACGGGTCTTAAGCATCATGATCAACCTCAATTTGAGGAAAGATCCTCAAATCAAGCCTCAAAGCATGTCTATGTGTCCAAAAGCCAATTATGGGTGCTAAGTAGACAACGCAGTGTGCTCTCTCTGCAGCATTGGGGCTCCATTAGGTGCAACTAGCCCTCCACAATCATCTTGGTGGATAACCATCCTCATCTAATCTTTGGATCAAGGCATGCCCTTCAAGTAGTGTCAAGACCAGCCTTGGGGCATGCTGGGTCCACTAGTACATCATTAAGAATCATTCATGCTAAGCAATAGAAGCTCAATGTTTTGGCATCTGAGGGTGCTCTGGGGTGTCCAACAACTACTAAGATCATCAAACTTCCCAATGATTTGTTGAATATGGGCAACGCTGCATCCACAAAATCATCATACTCCCCAGGAGTGTAGTATGTCTTAGACATCATGTGGTGAATGAGTGGAGTAAGGTGCCCTCGAGGCCTCAGTTTCTCCGAACCACTTGGCAAAACCATCTCAAACTCAAGTGAAAACAACCATTCATTAGAAAACCAAAACCACAAATGCATCTATGTGGATCATACTTAAGTGTTAAGGGCATATTGATACTTCAAACTGGATCACCTTCAAATATCTAACTAGACCAATTCTCGTAAAAGTGTTCCCTACCTTTGTAGGGGTGGTTAAGTAGTCAACCCTATTAGGTGCTTCTAGCTCCTAAGGGGAGGTGGCATTTCCAAGGTCAACCCTTCAATCCATAGGTTTTAGTGAGAACTGATGGCAATGGAGAGGAAGGACTTGTTGAAAATGTAGCGATGGAAGGTCTTCTAGCTTGTGCCTTAGCCAATGAAAACAACAAATTAGTCTTTCTCTCATATGATTGTGAATTCATGAGATAGAATTCAGTTACGATGAGTTGATTTCTAGTTCATTGGAGTCTTCTTCAATTAGACTACAGGATGAGATGGTGGTGACAAGTTTAGTTAGAACAATTTAAGAATTCAATGTTGATTGGAGAGAGAAAGAGTTAAGACTTCAGTGTTGATTGGAGAGACAGCGAGTCGAGTTCTCAGTTAACTCGCAATCGTAACAAAAGGAAACTCGTGACACTATTGTGAACTACTAATTGAACTTGGCCTCGTAACATGCATTGAATTCTACTAGGTAGAGAAGGATGAAGGCACAAGATAAATAATGATTCTTGGTTGTGGAATGCGTATGAGTTGAGGAACAATAGTGCACATAGATTTAGGAGCAAGAGTGCACAAGGATTGTGGAGCAAGGATCAAGATTCTCAGAGCAAAGTCAAGGTTATTCAACAGGGGAACAATTCTGTGTAGGGCTGAGATCAAGAGTAGGGACAGGAGCTTCTTCTTAGGGGCCGAGAGCAGTGAATAAGGCAGGCTGAGATCAATTGCAAAGTTGAGAATAGCAAGGATAAGCCTAGTGCCTTCTCAGAGAGGTTGTCTGCAGTAACAACACATTGAATTGTAATAGATCCTTTCGCTCAAAGAACAATCAATAAAATACCACAACAAGAATGCATGTTATCCCAGTTGAGTTTCTTGGGTAAAACAAGTATGTCAATTTTGTGTGCGTGTTTTTATCTCTGGTGTTTTTCTTCTGCCCCTTATTGAATGTTAAGAAACTCTATATCTTGGTGAAAGTAAATTGGTTTCATTTTTCAGTTGCCTTGTTTTCAGTGATTCATCTAAGTAGTTTGCAGAGTTTCAAGAAATTAACATGGTATCAGAGTAGAGTTCTGCATAAAGACAAGCACCAAATTGTTCTGTCAATGAAGAGCGCAATTCGATTTGAAGGCTTATGCTAGGGTTTGATGAGCAGTGTTGTCAAGAGAAGCATGTCATTCCAAGGATTAAGGCATGATCACAGTTTAGAGGAAGCTTTGGATTTCTACTCATGGAAGGAGTAGATGTCAGTGGTGTTGGAAGATAATGGGGTGCTAGAATTTGCACAAAATCAAATAGTTTCACCTACAAATGCCCAACAGTTGATCCAACATAACAAGAATGACACCAAGGCCAGGAGGATCATTCTTGAGGGGGTCAAAGACCATATAATCCCTCATCTCCATGGGAAGAAGACAACATACGAGATGTGGTCAGCCATATTAGCTTTGAATCAAGGATCCAGTGATGCCAGGAAACTAGCCTTGAAGGATAAGTTGAGAAATATCTTAATGAGCAAAGGAGAGCCCATCATTACGTATCTTTCCAAGTTCACTCAGGTTCGAGATGAGCTAGTTGGAGTGGGTGAGGTTGTAGCAAACAAAGACCTTGTGAGTCTTACACTACTGGGGCTTCATAACTCTTGGGAGAATTTCCAAGATGCAGTCAGTGGTAGAGAGCATCTTCCCAACTGGGGAGATTATGTCCAAGAAGAAATCCAGAGGGGGGCAAGAGTTGGAGTTTCAACAAAGACAAAGGATGAGTAGCAATTTGCCTTGGAAGGCAAATGTAGCAAAGCCAAGAGAAAGAAGGGCCAAGGAAAGGCCGAGTCCAGTCAGAAGGGCAAGAAGAAGAAGAAAGATCTAAGCAAGATCAAATGCTTCCATTGTCACTAGTTCGAGCACTATGCCACTATGCGTCCTAACTAGAAGAAGGGGTCCAGTAAGGACCATGTGGTCACAACAACTGAGGTAGATGCATTTTTTCTCAGTTCGAGAAAGACTTCTCATTGATAGCTTGCATGGCAAGCTCAATAGGCAACAACATATGCTACATTGATTCTGGATCATCCTTCCACATGACCAGGGACAAGGAATATTTCAACCAGCTTAAGGAGAAGGACATGCAATTTCACATTGAGCCAAGAGATGATGGCAAGTACTTGACTAGGGGAGTAGGTACTATCAATTTTGAGAGGGAGTCTGGTAGCTCTCTCCATCTCAGGGATGTCCTCTATGTTCAAGGCCTTAAGAAGAACCTTGTTTATGTTGCTACCCTAGAGGACAACACTTATGATGTCATTTTTAGCAGAGGTAAGGATTACCTCAAGCACTTAGCTTCTAGATCCATGAAGTAAATTGGTGTGAGGATGAAGAATCTTTACTGGTTATAGGTTGAGACATGTGCAACGCAAAAGTGCACAGAGCAGAGACATGGGGTGGTTTTGGCATAGACGCATGGGGCATTTGCATCATGGGGCACTGAAGATACTTCAACAGATATCAACAAGACTACCACAATGCGCGTTTGACTAGCATGATGTGTGCAAGTGGTGCACACTTGGCAAGTATTCCAAGTCATCTTTTCAAGGCCGAGATAGCAGAGCCAAAGGCATTTTGAAGTTGGTATATTCAGACGTATGTGGGCTCTTCTCTTCTCCATCATTCATGAGACATAGGTACCATGTCACCTTCGTAGATGACTATTCCCAGAAGACATGGATCTTCTTTATGAAGAAGAAGGAGGAGGTCTTCTCCAAGTTCATGAAGTTTAAGGCCTTGGTAGAAATTCAAACCGGGAAGAAGGTCAAAACATTGAGGAGTGATAATGGAGGGGAATATGTCTCCAATGCTTTCAGAGGCGTGTGTGCCAAGGAGGGCATTAGGAGGGCTTACAACACACCACAAACCCCAGTAGAATGGGTGTCTAAGAGGCAGAACCACATCATAGTTGGAGCGACCATGGCCATGTTGCATGACCAGGGGCTACCAATGTTCTTGTGGGAAAAGGCATGCAACATTGCTGTGTTTTTGCAGAACAAGAGTTCACACAGGGTGCTTGGACGAGTTACATCGGAGGAGGCTTTCACAGGTAAGACGCTTGATGTTTCTCACTTTCGCAACTTTGGTACCATAGTTTACTGCCATGTGTCCAAAGAGAGCAGGAAGAAGCTAGAGCCCACAACTGAAAGGGGAATTTTTGTGGGTTACAGTGAGATATCTTAGGCGTACAGGGTGTATATACCATCACTCAAGAAGACAGTTATCAGGTGGGACGTGAGGTTTGAGGGGGACGAAGCTTTGAGGGAGTCCTTGGAACGAGAGCTGGTGGGAGTACTTGAGGAGGAGCTACTCACTCCCATGCAGGAGCCTCAACCAGTATCACAAATTGAGTCTCAACCAGGTGGCAAGCAGGTCGAACAACAAGATGACAAGGAGTCATTGCGCGATGAGGAGAGACTAGGATGAGTGGAGACAGCCACTCAGTCAGTGACTCCTAGCATAGGGAGGAAGAGAGCCAAGTGGACTAAGAGGTTGATTCAGCAGGCCCAGGAGTGAATTGAGACTCCTAGCACTATGTTCAAACAGAGCAAGTAGCCACAAAGGTACACCAAATATATGGCATTGATGACTGAGTTATTAGACACATAGCCTTCTTGTTATGAGGAGGCAACCTCTAAGTAGGTTTTGCAGGATGCCATGGTGGAGGAATATTCCTCCATCATGAAGAACATTGTCTAGGATATTGTGCCACACCATAAGGAAAATCAGTAGTAGGCTCATGTTGAGTGTACAAGATGAAGTATGGAGCAGATGGGAGTGTGGAGAAGTACAAGGCTAGGTTTGTGGCCAAGGGCTTCTCGCAAGTTGAGGGCATTGACTATGAGGAGACATTCGCTCAGTGGCACATTATTCATCCATTATGACTATTCTGTCACTTGCAGCATAGATGGGGAGGAAGATCCACCAAATGGACGTGAATACAACATTCCTCAACGAAGTGGTTGAGGAGGAGATATAAATGGAGTAGCCAGAGGGGTTTGAGACTTTAAATAGAGACACTCAGGTCTATTTGCTGAAGAGAGCTCTTTATGGGCTCAAGAGCATGGTACACTCGCATTGATAGCTACTTTCAGGGATTGGGCTTCATAAAGAGTGAGGCGTATGCCAACATGTACTACATCACGGTTGGAGGGTTTCCGCTCATTCTAGTGCTCTATGTTGACAATATTATCTTGACTAGAGCAAAGAACTTGATCCAAGATTGCAAGGCAGATCTTGCAAGAGAGTTTGAGATGAAGGACAGGGCTTATGCACTATTTCCATGGGATGGAAGTATGGCAAGGTGATGGGGAAATCTTCTTGAAGCAGGGGAAGTACACTATAGAGATCCTCGGGAGGTTTCATATGTAGGATTGCAGGCCCATGACCACACCTCTAGTCACAAATTGGAGGAAGGTGGATGCCAGCAGAGAAAAGCGAGTAGATGCTACATTGTACATGCAACTCACTCGGTTGTTGATGTACTTAGTCAACACACGACTTGACATATGTTTTGCAGTGAACTAGTTGAGCCAATTCATGATGGATCCTACCAGAGTTCACTAGGTTGCTGTAAAGCATGTTTTGAGATATCTTAGAGGCACGACAAATTATGGATTATGGTATAGACAGGTTGATGCAGTGAGGCTTGAGGGCTTCACAGATAAAAATTAGGCAGAGAGCTCCATAGATCGGAAGAGTACTTCAGGTCGTGTCTTCAACATTGGGTCAGCAGTTGTTTCCTAGTTTAGCACAAAGCAGATATCAATTGCACTCAGTTTAGCAAAGGCAAAATACATGGCTACCAGCTTGGCAGCGTGTGAAGCTATCTGGATGAGGAAGTTGCTTGTGGGATTTTTCAAGAAGAGGATGGAGCCCACTGTGATCCACTATAACAATCAGAGTTGCATTAAGCTCTTTGAGAATCCAGTGTTTCATGATCGCTCCAAGAATATCGAGATCAGGTATCATCATCTCAGGGTCTGTGTGCAAAAAGGGATAGTGAAGCAACCATACATTCCAACGGATGATTAGGTTGCAGATATTTTGAAGAAGGCCTTAGTTAAAGGCAAGTTTGTATTTTTCAAAGATAAGTTGGGAGTTGTACAAAATCCCTTCCTCGCTAAGAGGGAGTGTTGAAAATGTAGAGAGGGAAGGTCTTTTGGGATGTGCCTTAGCCAATGAAGACCACGAATTAGTATTTCTCTCACATGAGTGTGAATTCATGAGATAGACTTTAGTTATGATGAGTTGATTTCTAGTTTACTGGAATGGTCATCAAGTTTACATGCATAGTGTTGGACCTTCAATGCGTTGGAGTCTTCTTCAATTAGACAGCAGGATGAGGTGGCAGTGGCAAGTTCAGTTAGAACGAGTTAAGACTTCAGTGTTGATTGGAGAGAGAACGAGTTGAGTTCTCAGTTAACTCGCAATCACAATTAAAGGAAACTCATGACACTAGTGTGAACTACTAATCGAATTTGGCCTCCTAGCATGCATCGAATTCTACTAGAGAGAGAAAGATGAAGGCACAAGATAAATAATGATTCTTGGCTATGGAATGCTTATGAGTTGAGAAGCAATAGTGCACATAGATTTACGAGCAAGAGTGCACAAGGATTATGGAGCAGGGATCAAGATTCTCATAGCAAAGTCAAGGCTATTCAGCAGGGAAACAATTGTGTGCAGGGCTGAGATCAAGAGCAGGGATGAGAGCTTCTTCTTAGGGGCCCAAAGCAGTGATCAAGGCAGGTCGAGATCAATTGCAGTGCTGAGATTAGCAAGGAGAAGCCTAGCGCTTTCTCATAGACAAATTGTTGCCTCCATTAGCAGTGCATTGAATTGTAATAGATCCTTTTGCTCAAAGAACAATCAATAAAATACCACAACAAGAAAGCAGGTTTTCCCGATTGGGTTTCCCAGGTAAAACAAATGTGTCAATTTTATGTGCATGAGTTTTTATCTTTGGTGTTTTTCTTCCACTGCTTATTGAATGTTAAGAAACTCTATATCGGGTGAAAGTATATTTGGTTTCAATTTTCAGTTGCCTTGTTTTCAATAATTCATCTAAGTAGTGCGCATATTTCAAGAAATTAACAGGACTTCATGGCCAGGTGCCATGGTTTGGGACCAACTAATGAGAGTCCACATTCTAAGTGTGCATATGTAATGGAGGAGTAATCATGGTGGCATAAGTTACCCCTTTCGGCTTGCTTTTTCCACCCCTTTGGTGCACCTTTTGCTTGTTTTTGATAATGTTTTTCAATGGTGCATAGCTCAAGGATCAAAGCTTGTTCTTAATGACATAACATTTGTTTTACCCTTTATGATCAAATAGTTTCTTGCTCATTAGGGTTGGGACATGCAAGGGTTACTTTTGATAAGATGGAGCACCAAGTGCTCATAACCCAAGTGATAGATAATGAGGGGGGTAGAGCTCATGCTAGGCTTTTGCCCGTGCACTAACTTTTGTCCTAGCAATCTTTTGTATTTTAATTTTTATGTTCTTGTGTTGTGGCCATCTTATGCTCTTTCATTCTTTTAGCTACATCAACCTCTAGGGCAAACTTTTCTGGCCCAACTCAAGGATATGAGTGCCAAATCCCGATGAACCAATGATAGACAACACGAAGGATTGAGATAATACCAAAGGAGATGATGTGGCATGGAAAATGTTATGTAGACACACTACTTACAGCCATGTTTCCCAAGTAGTGTTCCTCCTATGACCCTAAGGCCTTAGGGAAGGTCACACTGGACTAGGGTTAAAGATTAACCCCCTTGATAAGGTGAGAGAACAAGTTTACAGTGAAAATTGGTCAATCATCCAAATCACCCCTTTATCCATTTTAAAATGCCTAAAACACTAAGTAAAAGCACTCAATTGCAAAATGGTCAAAGTACCTGTTGAGTGGTAGCCCACCTTCATCTAAGAGGAATATCAAATGGTAAAAGATGCATGATCAGTGCAAATGACAGAGAAGATTGGCACATCATCATCAATGAGCAGATGTGTAGGGCTACTTGCTGGCTAGCTATCCAAGATAGCAGAAAAAGTTTTGTCCTATGGGGTTAACCTATTTTGATGGGTAACATTTGGCTTGAGGTTGGGGACATGTGCTCACTGTAGAGCGCATAATCCATATGCTCGAATGGGGAGTTCATGAGAACCCCAACAATCACTAGGCTCCAGCCCTGTTTGCTAGCCTGTGTACAGGGTGCTGAAGCCTGATCGTCACCCTTGCATTTATATGAAAGTATAAGGTCATACAGAAAAGAAAAATGTATGTAAATGCAATCTTATCTAGGATGCAACACAACAACATGATAAATTCACTAAGTAGATGCTCACACAAAATGCAGCACACAAATGCAATGCAATTACTTATCTAAAATACATAAAGTTATGCTAGGGAAATATTCCTTTAGGAGCTGGACATTTACGGGTAAAGGCATAGCTTCTCCTTGAAGGCTCTCAAGGCGGCATGCATTAACACCCACCAGGCCAATTACTTTGTAAGGTCCCATCCATAATTTATCAAATTTCTTACGCATCCTAGGCTTTTCCTTTATTTTGTCCCATAGTAGAACCATGGTCTCTAGTTCAAATTCCCTAGGCCTAGCTTTTTTATTATTGGACAAGGGCTTTCGCTGGGGTTTTTATTGCGGGAGAATCTGATCAAAGGCATATGTGTTCAGTCCCCTCCTTTGGAGGCAGTTTGAGTACACAGACCTGAAGTTATCAATGAAGGAATTTATGGTTTCCCAAATGTGAAGCTTTCTCAAGCATTATTGTTTGGGTTTTGTTGAAATTCTTGAGGAACTTCGTTGGTATTAAAGCAAGTATGCTGCGGCTCTCCTAAAAGGATCAATCTCAGATCTGTAATCTCTCTTTTTGAAACAAGAACACAAAGAATTTATGATATTTCTGAGGTATCTAATCGTTGGTTTTCTGAAATTTTCTGAGGCAGATCTCTGTAACGATTTCGGCTGTCTTCGCCCACAATTCATGTGAAGTCTGTAATCGAATCCCAAGTGCAACGCGTGGTGGCTCTCACAACCACATCAACAATCACGGAATCGAGTTGCTATGCAGGCACCATCATCTCTTGTGTGTCTTCAGCGGCAGTCAGTTAAAAACTGGCAACGTGGGGTTAACAGATCTTCAGATATCAAGCTTTAATCGATCGTTTGGATCCTCGGCATCCTTTTTAATGTGCTTTGGATCAGACTACATTTGTGGTTGCACTAATTTTCTGGAACCCCGACGAGGTAACGACACTGATTACCTGTAACGGAGACAGGCTTCTTGTGATCAGTTTGGACAATGCGTATGTTAGGGTTTACCGATCGAATCTTTCGTTCGACAAATTCTTGCAAAGAGTCCCACTCGTTCAAATCTGTGTTCAAATTTGGCCTCTGAGTTCAAATTTGTGGAGGCCACCCGTATTCAAATTCTGGAAGCGTTACCCATATGTCCGTAATGCAGGAAAATACAAATAATAAAAAAGCAAGTACCATCACCAACTATAATTTTGGTGTTTGAAATCGATTTGCAATGTTCAAGTGCCTCTTGCAATGGGCCCGTAAAAATTCAACGGAGGTAAAATTTAAGGCCTGGAGCCGCTCTTGCAGATGTATCGTTTATGTTTTAACGTTTGGTTCCGATTTCGGTAAATGTTTTTCTCGACCATAGTTTAAACGCCTCCGCAGGCTAGCCAGAACGCCGATTTCGGTAAATGTTTTTCTCGACCATAGTTTAAACGCCTCCACAGGCTAGCCAGAACGATAATGACCGGGAGGAAGAATATTTTGTCCGGTGCTCGAGCTGAAAAGTTCCATAACTGTGCGACGCGGGAGCAGAAGCTTTCACCAGGAAAAGTAGCCACAGTGGCCGCTAATTGCACATCTAGTTCGTCGCTCGTGAGCACCTGGTCGCCCTATATGCTGCAGCAGCCAATCTAGTTTCTCAAATTCTCGAAATGCAACCGAAAAATCGCAAACTTGTCACACCTTTCATGTTTTTCACACCTCCTATAAAATGTCGTGGATTAAGATACCGACATACAGGGCGGCCTGTACATGGCAGACACAGTAATTGAACTAGCGAAAAGGCATAAAGAGGAGAAAATATGCGCGGATTTGTACACCATATGAATCGGGCTCTATGTGATATGGCATAGAACGAAATACATACACCACGTGAAGACCAGAACCTGCTCCAGCATATTAAGGTTTGTGTTCCATAGACTTACGCTATGGACCAATATAATTTGATGACATGACTATATGTCTTGGTTGGTAATATACATGTGAAGTCCCAAGTTCGAAAGGGCTCATTTCATAAAGTTTGTATTGATTTTGAGTTTACATTCTGTCGAATGATTAAGTCCAATTTGTAGCATTGTTGTTGGAAAGCTGTATATTTGTAGAAGCACAGCTTGTAATGGGCAATTTGTAGTACTAATATTACTGAGGGTTTCTGGATTTGGTTTTGGCCAATTTGAAAATTGGAAAAATATTCACCATCAGAGCACTAAGGAGAATGCATCTGAAAGCTTGAAAGATTGTGAAAGAGGTTGAAGTTACAGCAATTGTAGCTTAATAAAAGTTCAGTGGCATTAGGGTTATTAACAATAGTAATATAGTGATCAATTGCAGTGGCTAACTGTTGATGTCTATGCTACAACTAGGGTTTGAGCAGGGTTTGTTCTACATAAGAAAGATGTTGAGCAGTAATTGAATAGAAGCAAATCTGGTTCAGCAGAGACTTGATGCAGCAAGGGTTTGGTATTTGGTGCAAAAGCATATTCTGATGCTAGGGTTTGATGCACAGATTGAGCAGAGCCACATTTGATTGACAAAAATTGTTTTGTAGTTTTGCAGTTTCTTTTGAATTGATATCGAGCACAGGTGGATCCAGTCTGAAAATTGTGAAACGTGATCTGTGCTAGAAAATCAGAAAGGCAAAAAGATTTTCTTATGTTGATAATTACTTGTGATATTCTTATGTTCTTTTTAACTTTCTTATGTTCTTATTTTATCTTTGTTCCATCAAAGCAATTATCAAAAGCAAAACATGAAGATCAGGCACACCAGATGTAGGCAGACAGCTAAGGCTAAAACCCCTATACATGGGAAAACTTAGTCAATAACTCTTCCTTCAGTAATTCAGATTGAGATGAACCAAAACCCTAGAACAACAAACTTTCCTCCTCCACCAAGTCAGCCTTCCAAGATGATATAGTAGTCTTTTCTTATCCAGTAGCTCCAGCCTAGCAACAATCCAGAAATTCAACTTCCCAGTTGCAAAATTTCGACCCCCAATAGCAGAATTTCGGCCTCCTAGTTACTGCAGAATTCCGGCCCCCTTCCAGCAACTGCACAACTTCACACGTGTGGGAAAGAGAGAAAATTTCAACTTCTTATGCTTGTGAGAAACCTCCTTCTCCTTCGCTATCCTTCTTCCTCTTCTTCCTTGAAATTTGCACTTTTTCTGGCCCCAAAAGTTGCAGATCGAACTTGTTGAGTGAGGGACAAATGAGGTCAAGTTGCTACCTTTATATAGTGATTCTACTGCCCAGATTTAGGCCGACCTGTCCAGTTTGAGACCGACTTGGTGGAAGAGGCTTAGAAAACTTATTTTAATATAAATAAATTTCTTTCTTGACAAACAATTCCCAAGAAGGGTTCTTTACATTATGGCATAGATAATGACACTTGACATTATTGGACACCTAATCCTCTAAAGGTTGCTTTGGAAGCTGAACAGTCAAAGGAAGTCCAAGAGACCACTTGGAATATGAAAGCAAGGGTCACTAGACTTGTATAAATATGTATTATTGTAAATAATAATGCATTCAAAGTTGATCCTTCATATCTTCTATCTTCGCCATAGTTGTGTTTAACAGAGAAAAACCCTAGAAGCCTGCAATAAACGCTTTTACCTAAAAATAATTGACTCAAACATGAAACCCATGCTTTAATAAGTCAATTTTAATAATAATAAAATTTCATTTTCTTTATTTTGACAAATACATTATATTGAGACTTAAATACATTTATGAAGACCTAACCTAGTTACATTCTTCAACACTCTCTCTTAACTAAGGAGGTATTCATAATTACAACCATATAGAGGAACATGGAAGATATCCAATATGAACTACAAAGAGTTCAGGCACACTCTATGCCACAGACTAGATACCTGACCATGGTTATCTATCCGGGTGGGACTAAGATGGACTAAAGCTTTCAGCTAGTCTAGGTACCATCAGGCTTACTAACTAACCATCAACCCAAGGATCTAGGTGCATATCCAAGGTCAAAGCTCCAAGACCCATGCCACCCTCCCTCTTCGAGATCTAGACGTCAACACAAAGGCTGACCAGAAGTCCTCTCAAGCATTTGCCATTAGATGCTTCAACTCTCCTCAATAAACTAGATAAATCCATTTGTCCAAGCATGCTTCTCAAGTGTTCATCCTTCTTCATGGAGAGATTCACCTATTCAAACACAACCACAATCAATACTAAACTTCAAATATACAAGTAAACACAAACCTTTGGGGTCCTCATTCATTTGTATGTTGTTTGTGTCATCGAGTTATCCAGATACAATTTTGTTGGAAGGTTTCTTCTTCTTTTATCATTTCTTCAGCAACACCAAATATATTCTCACTACTTCTCAGAGCTTTTTCACGAATATTCATCTATAATATTCACTGTCATAATGTGGCCTCCCTCTCAATTGGGGGATATACCTTTATTCTTCTAACCAGGCTCCCTCTTAAGCTTAGGGAGATCAACTACTTTCTTCTTCTATAACATAGGAGAAGCTTCAACCTTTCAAGGTTATCTTCATCATCATCCTTATAGCTTTCTTCATCATGCTTATACAGATATCTTCATTATCTTGAAGATTGTGTACCTGCAAAACTTCAATAGAAAGTACAACCAAATACATATATATAGAAGCATGAAATTAACTATATCAAAATCATGTTAATACAATAATGGAAGCATTAGACTTTAGACATTAGATACCTAAACCTAGTTAGGTGCATAATCAGCAAGAGACACATACTTCTAAACTTCAACTTCTTGCTAAGGTTTTGTTACAAACCCTATACTACAACATAAAGCAATTTAATTAGTCTCATTCTTTCTAGGGCTTCAATATTACTTACAAAGATATGTGACAATTTCTAGTATAATTATTGCAAATCCTAGATTTTATTTTTGATACACAAAGCCTTAGATATCAGTAATTCAATCAAATAACAATTCTACTATGCATCTAATGATTTTAGACTTTACTAAGGTTTGATTCAAACTCTAGATTAAATCATATCGAAAACAATATCATCATATCCTAGAATATCAATCTCTACTAGGGATTTGTTATAAACCCTAGAATTTACATGAGCAACAACAATTAGGTTAGCATTCTCGAATATATATCTAGGATGCATTTCTCATTAATATTTACTAGGTAAACCTAGGACACAAACATCAATACATCAAAGTTAGATATACAACAATTTATTCAGACTAGGGTTTTTGGTCATATAAACGAATACACACCTAGGGTTTTATCCCTAGATTCTTACTATAGACATTACAAAGGTTTTGGTCATAAAGCCTAATTTACCAAACCCTAAAGGTCTTGGTCTTTATTTTAAACATTAACAACAAACCCTAAACGACTAGGAATTTCATTATAACAATACTAAGACTCTAAACAAGAGAATAGGATTTCTAGACTTCATCATTAACCCTAAGTAGACTAAGGTTTCATAACTAAGGACATACCCTTAGGTTAGGGTTTTATAGAAAACCTTTTAGGGTTCCATACAAATGATCAAAATATAATGAGGGTAGATTCAATCTAATGATTAATCACCCTAACAAGAATCTCTTACGATTCAAAATCCTAGACATAACGAGATTAGCAATGTAGAGCAAAATCTAAAGGAAGAATGATCATACCTTTATATGAAGAGAACTTTGCAACATAGCTTATAGGCTAAGACATACCTCGAGTTGTTCCTTAACAAACCTTGTATGACATCAATTCTTGAAGGGCTTCCTTTGCAACAAAACTTCTTTCATGCTTCAAGTTGATCCTTTGAAGTCTTCTCCATAACCCTTGAGCAAACAACAAGCTTTCCTAACCAAGAAAAATATAAAGAGAAAGGTTATTAGCTAAGTCACCTGACACGGGGATTCGTGGTGTCGGATTCAGACACGTTGACCCCCCGGAACAGGACACGTA
>APFE030932141.1:77431-91602 GCA_000404065.3 Pinus taeda | reverse complement strand
AGGAAGAATTGATCAAGGGTTTCCCCACATTGGGGTTTGTCCTTGACTGGTGCCACATCTTGTGTCCTCTTGTCTTGGCTTGTCTTCTACTATTTATGTTTTTGTTCTATCTCCATTTTACTATCATGTTGATGTGATTGCTAATCTGAATATTGATACTAGGCTAATAAACAAATTGAAGTAAAATTGCTCTAGAACATAATTAACATGGTATCGGCGCTGAGGTGAAGACAAAGCCCAAGCAAGCGTGAAAGAGCAATCACCAAAGACAGTTGGACAAGGACAAAAGGCTCAATGGGTTCCTCATCCTACTTCCTGGCTGAAGACAAGCTCCATGATAAATCTAACTATCATGGATGGAAGATGTCTCTTGATTTGACCTTGGAAGAAAAAGAAGTGATGGATTATGTGCAGGGTAAAATCCCTGAGCCTCCTTCATATGCACCGGCTACTGCGAAGACCAAGTACAATAGGGTTGAAGTCAAAGCGAAGAAGATTATCAGGGATCCCATTGACAAGCATCTGGTGGCCTATATCTCCGAATTGAAGACCTCCAAGGAGATCTACGACAGGTTGGTCGGCATGTTCAAGGTTAGTAATGCTAATCAAATTTTATTTCTCAAGAATAAGTTTAAGGATATTAAAAAGGGCAAGGACGAGGACATTCAATGCTATTTCTTGAGGATTACTGAGATCAAGAATGATCTACTCTCGATTGGAGAGGTCATTCATGAGGGAACTTACTCTCACCACCCTTTGAGGACTCCCACCTGAGTGGTATGTATTTAGACCCACCATACTCAACAATGATCGAATTCCAGGGTTTGAAGAACTGGTGTCGAGATGCATTCAAGAAGAAACAAGAATGGTGGAGCAATAAATGCCTTCTAATAGAAGCAACCCCACTGCATTCTCCACTCATGCCAAGAGGAAGAAAAATGCAGGTTCAAAGAAGCAAAAGTCAAGGAAGAACAGGATTCAAAAATGGAAAGAAGAGAAGATGCTTTGTTTGCAATAAGTTTGGCCACTATGCAAGGGAGCGTCCAAATAGAAGGGACACATCGCATGATGATGATCATAATCATTCCAAGGGCAACTTCAACAACAACGATCAAAGAAATGGCAGGTCCAATGGCAAAGGAAAAAGGAATCTGGGACATCAAGGAAATGGTCGACCCTCCAAGAAATCAAGGAACTCCAGGTATGAAGAATCCAATGTTGTTAACAATAAGGAAAAGGAGTACTATCTTATATCGACCCGCTCCACTGCCTCTCCTCTGGACACTTTGGGAAATTCACTAATTGATAGTGGTGCCTGAAGGCACTTCACTGGAAACAAGGAAGCCCTCTCTAATCTGATAGAAAAGGAGACAAACTTGGAGATCATCCTTGGAGACGATGCCACCTATCCCATGAAGGGAGTAGGGAATGTTACCCTTCAATTGAATCAAGGTAACACTATTAATTTACAAGAAGTAATATATGTACCCGATCTCAAGAAGAACTTGGTGTCCATTTCGGCAATGGAAGACAAAGGATTCAAGGTGGCTTTCACCAATGAAAAGGTACGTGTTTGGAAAAGAAATTGTAAAGATGCTTTTACTCTTGGGTTTAGGGTTGACGCTTTATATCAAGTTGGAGAAAGTCCATTCGGAGCCATGTCTTGCGACACATCTCTACAATCTGAACTATGGCACTGAAGGTTTGCCCATCTTCATTATAAGGCCCTACCTGATGTGAAACAGATGGTGACAAGTATGCCCGAGTTCAAAGTAGAGCATGAAGGTGTATGTTCGGGATGTGCCGAAGGAAAACTTACAAGGGGGCCCTCAAGTAATAGCAAGACCACAGACATATTGCAATTGATCCACTCTGACATATTTGGTATGATGCCTGTAAACTCTTTGGGAGGATACTTATATTATCTCACCTTTACATATGATTATTCTCGCAAGACCTGGATCTACTTCTTGAAGAAGAAGGATGAAGTGTTCACCTGGTTCCGACACTTCAAAGCCTTTATCGAAAACCAATCCAAGAAGAAAATCAAGATATTGGGGACTGATAATGGGACCGAGTACGAATCCAATGAATTCCAAGATTATTGCAGAGAAGCTGGCATGAAGAGGGAGACTACAATGCCATAAAATCCCAAGCAGAATAGTGTGGCTAAAAGGAAGAATCACTCTATTGTAGAAGTTGTTCATGCCATGCTTCATGATCAAGGCCTTCCGAAGTTTCTATACGCTGAAGCTGCAAATATCGCCATGTATGTTCAAAATCAATGCCCTCATCAAGTGTTGGACTCCAAGACTCCCGAAGAAATGTTCACTGGTAAGAAACCCGATGTCTCTCATTTTAGAATTTTTGGAAGCCCCATATATTTTCATGTGCCGAAAGAGAAAAATAGAAAATTGGGTGCATCTGGGAAGAAAGGAATCTTTGGGGGCTATAGTGAAAATTCTAAGGGATATAGAATTTATGTGGCTGGTCAAAAGGAATTTGAGATAATTCATGATGTCACCTTCGACGAAGATATGGCCCTCAGGAAGATCAACGACCTTCCTATCCTAAGGAAGGACAAAGAAGCTAACACCGGAAATTAGGGTGAAAAAGAGAATGAAACGATGCTTGGTGTTGATGAACCTATGGATCCTATAAATCCTCCTCTTCATGAGCCCTCCTCCTCCAAAAGGAGACCTCGTGGATTAGGGAGACTCTTGAAGATGCCGAGAGACATATTGCACCAAGAGGGACTTTCCGTGAAAGCAAGAAGCCAACCAGGTATCAAGGGTACTTGACTGTCACGAGCACTATCATTCAAAATGAGCCTTCATCATTCAAAGAAGCCGTGAAGAAACAAGTATGGAAGGATGCTATGAATGAAGAATACGAGTCAATTATGAAGAATGATGTCTAGGATGTGGTTCCTAGACCCTAGGACAAATTGGTTGTCACCTCTAAGTGGCTCTACAAAATCAAGCATGGAGCTGATGGAAGTGCAGACCCTCTCATTCACAAATGTAAGAGGGAGTTGGATTTTGAATTTGAGATGAAGGACCTAGGACCAATGCACTATTTCCTAGGGTTGGAGGTCTGGCAAAAGCCAGGTGAAATTTTCCTCTCTCAAGGAAAATATGTAGTGAAAATATTGGAAAGGTTTGGGATGGTGCACTGCAAGCCCGTGACTACTCCGATGGAGCTTAACTTTAAGAAGTTATGTGGTAGTGCTGTCGGACCTGAATTGGGAAATGCTTTTGAGTATCGTCAACTCATAGGAGCACTGATGTTCTTGGTGAACTCCTATCCGGACATATGTTTTGTAGTTAACACATTGAGCCAATACATGGTTGAGCCTCATCATATACATTGGATTGCTGCCAAGAATCTTTGAGATATCTTCAGGGCACAATCACTCATGCACTGAGATACACTGCCAGAAATATGAGGTTGCATGGTTATTCTGATGTTGATTGAGCTGGCAGTGTGGTGGATTGCAAGAGCACTTTTGGATGTTGTTTTTCTTTGGGCTCTGCTTCGTTATCTTGGATGAGCAAGAAGCAGAAATCAGTTGCCTTGAGCACTGTCAAGGCCGAATACATAGCTGCTAGTATGGCCTCCTGTGAAGCGTCTGGTCGAGGAATCTCTTCAGTGAATTGTCAACATGTGTTGGATACCACCGTGATCCTTGGCGACAACCAGAGTGGGATATGATTATCAAATAATCTTGTGTTTCATGATCGCTCCAAGCATATATATATATCAGGTACCACTTTATCCAGGACATGGTACAACAAGGAGCAATAAGGCTCCATCACATTGGGACTGATGAGCAGGTCGTCGATATTCTGACGAGGCCTCTGGGGAAGGTCAAGTTCTTGGCCTTCCGAGAATGACTTGGAGTCATGGATAGAACCTCTTATGAGGATCCTGTATGAGATGGACATGTGCTGGATACCACTGTGATCCTCTGCGACAACCAAAGTGGGATCCGATTATCAAAGAATCATGTGTTTTACGATCGCTCCACGCATATAGATATCATGTACCACCTTATCGGGACATGGTACAACGAGGAGCAATAAGGCTCCATCACATTGGCTAATGAGCCAGTCGCCGATATTCTGACGAAGCCTCTGGGGAAGGTCAAGTTCTTGGCCTTCTGAGAACGACTTGGAGTCATGGAGAGACCCTCTTATGAGGATCCTGTATGAGATGGACATTGAGCTCTGGGAGCTCTAGGGGGCTTGGGGTATTTCTTGGAACGATGAGAAACCATAGGGTGAGTGGTTCAGCCTTCCCCTGTGATACCCCTTGGCGACATGTAGGCAGGATGAGTGGTTCATACTTCTCCTGCTGAGACATCCTACCCATGCAGTCTGGGACTCATGGGAAGTACCTCTCATCTGGTCAATGAGTAGGGAAATGAGGATAGGGACCATAGTACTGATGGACACATCGTGTACTACTGTACTCCCTATGCTAGGATGACCAATATTGATATAGGATCAATGGGAACAGATTTTGGGTCAGTGAGAGTGCTATGAGACACTCTCTTTTGATTAGAACAGACTTCGGGTCAATAAGAGTGGTATGAGACACTCTCTTTTGATTGGGACTGACTTCAGGTCAATAGAGAATGGTATGATACATTCTCGATCACTTCTTCTTCTTCATAGTTTAGCAGAGCAGAGCAGCGCATTGATAGCAGAGATAATACAGATTGGCAGATGGATTAGCAGATGGAGTTTTCCCTACTTGAGAGGGAATGTTAAAATTGGCAACTAGGGCCAAACTCCACATGGGTTGTCTTATTTATGACAGCGGATATTTTTCTTGGATTCCTCTCTCCAAGAGGTGTAGGATTGATCTAAAGATCATCCAATTCTGACATGTACAAATGAAGTTATGAATTTATTTTGATTATGGTCAAATTGTCAAAATCGACCAGCAATATGTAGGCTCAAAAGCCCAACAGTCACGTCTATTCATCTCAACATTGCATATAAATAGAAGATGACTTAACCTCATTTGGACACACTCATTTTCACATTTCTCTCTCTCTCTCTCTCTCTCCCCTCATTGATTGGGTACAGATTTCTTGGCCTCTCTTTCTCCACACGTCCGAAATTTCAGGAGAGCGAAATTTCAGGAGGCCGAAATTTCAGGAGACCAAATTTCTGAACAGTTTGACCAAGCATTGACCAGCGTGCGTTGACCTCCTTTGACTGCATTTTTGTGAGGGCTATCTCTGTTTGGGCAGGCCACATTTCTGGGCACAGAAATCAAGGCCAAACGTTGAATATGAACAATGTTGACTACAGTGAGCGCTAACCGCAGGTTGGCTGTTTGACCAGATTTGACTGGGCTGATTTTGGTTTGTTTTGAGGACTAATTCACCTTGTTGTTTGGAGGCTGAAGTTGACCAATTTGTTGAGGGTCAAATTTGCCATGTTGATGAGCGTTGACTTTTCTGGTGAGGGCTCTTTGCTACTGTCATAAATTATTAGATTTGTAAATTGTACTATCTCTCTCTCTCTGTTGAACTATTGAAAAATATACGAATAATTGATCAAGGGTTTCCCCACATAGGGGTTTGTCCTTGGCTAGTGCCACATCTTGTGTCCTCTTGTCTTGGCTTGTCGTCTACTGTTTATGTTTATGTTCTATCTGCATTTTACTATCATGGTGATGTGATTGCTAATCTGAATATTGATATTGGGCTAATAAAGAAATTGAAGTAAAATTGCTCTAAAGCATAAAACATAATTAACAAGTTTTAAAAGTGATCGACACACTCTTGGACCCACGCCATATCCTACAGGAGTTAAATGAGTCTTTATGGCACAAATTTCCAACGACGAATATTGGAGTAAGGGTGATGCTCTAGGGCATCCACTTCTAAAACCCTAACTATTGTTCTTGTGAGGGGAGAAATTAAGCATAAGGTCTGCACATATAGAGTTTCCTTATAGGCCTTGGAGAGGACAATTTTCATGCAATTATGAAGCAATTTTTTTGAAATGATAAGTATTTAGTCATGGAACAAATCAAACCCTACTTTAGACATTCATTCAAAATATCAATGATAAGCAACAAACTTATAACAATCCTCCACAAAAGCACATCTTTCAATCCCAGAACAATGTCTCCAATCAAAAATCACTTCAAGTCGCATCCATAAACTTCACTTTTTGCCTAATGTAGTGAAAAAGAGACAAGTTGCACTCTTTTGGAGAGAGGTCGAATTGCATGTGTGATGATGAAAAGTCAAAATGACGGGAGGCTCTATTTATATGAGCCTTCTCCCACTAATTTTTACAATAATTCAACTAAAAAGCTCTATTGACAAGTTTACTTTAAGTGTCATGTTACCACAAAATCTAGCGAGCCTTAGAGAGCGAAACCCTACAAGACAAAAGACTAGACTAAGTGCTAACAATGGGACAATGGTCCACTGCCACCACAACCAAAGCCCCCTGCTCTTTACGGATTTTCACCGATGGGAGGAGTCCAGATCACCTGCAAAAGGTATCCTCTAGTCAAGGTACACGGTGATAGGCTAGAACTTTTCAAGAAAGACTCAGATTTCAGGAGTAAGGCTTCACTGAGAAGCAATATGCTTTCTATGAGGGATCTAGGAAGAAAATGCACAAAACCTAGGGTTTATTGATTTTCGCTTGAGTTTAGGTATTCCCAAGGCCAAGACAAGAGAGAGAAAAGGATTCTTAAAATATACTTCAAGAAGTACTATGTTGATACAACCTTCAAGAAATCCCTCTTAAGGAGGAGAAACTAGGGTTTCCCTCTTAGGGCAACACCTACGACAAGAGATTTTATGGAGGAAACTTAAGTGGATGCTCACCAAATTCATAGGTCAAGTAGCCAAGACCCTCCACTTGATGTTTAGGATCTCAAGCCTCCACAAAACCTCTTCCTAAAGATTTCACTCTAAGCCCTAATTTGATGCCCTAGCCTTAAAAGGGCTGAAATTTTTAAGAGAAGAATTTCTGGATGAAAAGTAAGAACGATCACCAAGCACTTGGACTAGTGCCTTGTCCCTTGGGCATATGTAGTCAGGGATACTCAAGATAAGTTAAATTTGTTTCTAAGGAGGCCAAAAATTGATGCCCTCGCTATGAATTCCCAACAATTACCCACTTCTAAGGAAAATGGAATTTGATGGAGAGTTATTAAGAATTCTTCCACTAGGAACATTCATTACATGTTATAGAATGAGTAACATATGCAATTCTCAACTAGATAGCCTTTAAAATTTATCTTCAACAAATTAAGGCACAAATAAGCATAATCTAGAAGCAACAATTCCATACATCAGACAATTTCAAAATACAAATCTTCAACAATAGGCACTTACAAGATAACATGTAATATATCCATCCATTCACCAAAGAAATAGCTCCAAAGACAAGCCAAAATAGCTTTCAAACATCGAAATGCATCCAAGATACTCCAATATCCAAAGAAGCAACAAATGTGAATTCTTCTAAGAGGTCTGAATGATCTCAAATATATGACTAACTAAGGCCTATTTTAGCCTAAAAGTCCCTCAAGTCATAAAATAATGGGCAAATACTAAGTGAGGTTACAAGCCAACCTTATAGCCAATGTAAAATCATAATAAGTTACCCACAAGGGGGCCGAAACGCTGACATCATGCATGCATGGGCCACTTGGAGGCATGCTTTGGGCTCCTCTAGTGCCAAACTGAGTGAGGAGGGCTCCAAAAATCATACTCTAGGGGTTGACCCCTAAATCTCCATGAAAATCATCGTGTGGACCCCAATTTTGTGTTTGGGGCACAAAATAGGTCTCATGGGTCTCCTAGTGATGGAATAACTTGGTTATGCTCCAACATTGAGGGCTCAAAGGATGGTGCTAGCCCTCCCATGTCTCAAGGGGTGATACAAACCTCATCTGGGCCTCAGATTACTTTCCAAACCAATTGATCACTGCTAGTCGGCCAAGACACATTGGTCCAAGTACATCATCTCATGAATAATGTAGGGAAAAGTGCAGACTATTGGGGTGCCATATGTGCCCATGGAATGGAATGGTGTTCTACAAGTGGTAGGAGTCCCATAGCTCTCAATGCTTCATTTGTAGGGTGTCATAGTGCTCCTCTAGTGGACTTGGGCCCTAGTTAAATTGCCCAGCCCATGATGAAAAGCACCTACCAAATCACACACAATGTCCAGTGTTGCATCTTCACCATTAGGTACAATAATCATTAGTGCATCTAAGTGGACCAAGCTTGTTAGTCAAGGGAAAATTAACACTTCATGTGGGGCTTCCCTTTTGAATTTGGGGCTTTGATCATGTAATAGTGTTACCTCCCTGTGAAAGTTCCTTGAAATGCAGCAACTGGAAATATTTCTTCCAACTGATAAATTAATTATGCAGTTTATTTTGTTTACAGCAAAATAACGAAATATTCACACTGCAATTTCTTCACCATCAAAATTAATTGTGAAAGAAAAAATAGGAACTAAGAAATGCTAGCACACACACAAAAATATTGACACCATTATTTTTGGACAAATGTCCCCGTAAAAACCCAATGTGGAAAAACCGATGCAACAACTGAGGGCTTATTTTATTATGCAGCAGTGAATTCTGAGTACAATATTTGGAAGCCCAACTGGCTATCCAATCAGCAAGAATCTGACAAAAATATTTGAAGAGAAAATTGTCCCACTCCACAAACAAACCCTGACCTCTGTCTCCCTCTACAAATTGGTCGTCCAACCCTTGCGCAGGTCGTTTCTACTTTTGGCGATCCACGCAACTATGCTAGGAAAACTGCACGATCCTCACGGCTATACAAGGAAAACCCGTGCAAACCTAATTGTGACTGTTGATTTTTGGTAGCATCGGATGTGCTCTAAGTCTCAATTTTTGCAAGGAGGCTTAGGCAAATGTATTCCAAAGAACCCAGAAAGCATTTTGGGAAATTCCACCCAGAAATAGTTTTTATTAAAATAAATAATTATTTTTAATGGGACCCTAAGTCTAAACTTAGGAAAATAAAATAATTAAAGGGTATTAACCTAACTGTGGTTGTAACTTCTAGAAGAAGACGAGGATCAAGCAAAAAAGATCTTAGCCATTGATTAGCTTCTAATCTGGGCCATTCAATGTCAATGTGGAGATTATTTAAGGAAGCTCGAGAGTCACTTGGAAGACACACAAAGTAAGTTCAAAAGTTCGATATTTTGAAGCAGAGTAGTTGCCGGGAGAATTTCAATAGTGAGCTTGTGCAGTGACGGGTAGGGATAGTTGGGTTGGATTATCTTCTCCAGAGCCCAGGATACACAACAGAGAGGCAGCGAGACACCAGAAGGAGGCAGCGCAATACCCAGGAGAGGTTGACGCTGAGCCAGAAGGGCTCACGTAGAAGCAATGTAGTCTCCAAGTAGAAGCACGAATTTACTGAGGGAGCTAACATTTTTGAGTCGGGAGGACTGGAAACTGCTCCAAAAGGCAAATCGATTCCCAATTGAGGAGACACAGAGCCTTAGAGGCTAATGCAAGCCCTCGCAAGGGCAGCGCAAAAATAGTCGGGGACACATTGGTTCAGCTGCCTGATCAGCCGGGACTTGCCAAGTAGAGTGAGGTAATCTAACAAATTTCTTCTGCCAGTTGTATTTCTCTGTAACTGGATTGTCTGGAGGGCATCCAGAGTTGTATTCAGAAAAATACTGCTTAATAATAAAAACCCTCAGATCTGATGCATCGGTTTTCCCGTGTTGGGGTTTTCTGGGGATGTTTGTCCAAAAATAACTGTCACTTGTGTGTATCTTTTCTCTATTGTTTAGTCTCTTGTTTTGGGCATATTATTTAATTGGTGTAGGCTGCAGTGTATTAGCTTCGATATTTGTTGTAGGAAGTAGTAAATAATTTGTTCCAGTAATCAACAAATAGGAGAAGTTTAATCAGTTGTTGCAGTAGGGATTCTGGTTTGCGGAATTTTCACAACAACCCGTAAAAAAAATCCACACGACCCTTGCAGCTGTTTTGGGTTGGATTCACGGTGGAATATATCTATCACTTGTTGCTACCTCTCCAGAACTGGAAATCTTGCTCCGGATCACTGTCTCTTCCCCTCTAACACTTGTTACTCGATCCCTCCTGCTGATCACCTGCACTGGAGTATCGAACTGTCTAGATCATTGAGTATTTGCAATGTGTATTCCCCATCTACCCATCAACATCTTATAATCTTCAGTTGGGACTCCAACAACCAATATTAAATCTTAATCAATGGTTGAGACTCTAAGCCGATCCGTGTGAGTTTATAGATAATTCACATATTTCTCAATTAATTCCTATTAATTAACCACTTTTCCTAAGTTAGACTAAGGAAATTTTTAATTATGGTCAATTAATTTAATTGAGCCATCTCTGGAGAATTTGTAGAAACAAACTCTAGGTTTTGGAGAACTCCTATGTTTTAGCCTCTCCACAAAGTTTCGAGACCAGAACACCATCCGATGCTACAAAAACTAACACTCCCTCTTAGCGAGGAAGGTGTTCTCTCCAACTAGTGTTGTACAACTATCACAACACCCTGTCTCTATAACATCCTCCAACCACATTATTGATGTTTGACAACTATAGTTGCTTGCCACTATCCACCAACTACTATGCTCTCTGATTCATCTGCCAATGGCTGTAGCTGAACCAAATTGTTGCATTTGTGTTGCTGCTGACACTGCATCGTACAACCTGTACTACTACCAACTCTGCATCTACACTGCAATTCAACACCCTCTCAATCGTTGTTGTTGCTACTGCAACTAAGAAGTATCTAAAATACTCAGTCCTTGCTACTGAACCGGGTTCTCTAGTATAGCCATCTGTTCTCTGAAATAGACAAACTTAGCTCTCCCTAGAGCTTTCATGAGTATATCTGCAACCTGCTCATAAGTGGGAACATATTGTAGTTGGATAACTCCACGTTGCACACAGTCTCTGATGAAATGACATCGAATATCTATGTGTATTGACCTGTCATGAAACATTGGATTCTCAAGAAGCTTGATGCAACTCTGATTATCATAGTAAACATTGGTCGCCTCCAACCTCTGCCTAAACAAGCTTACCAACAACTTTTGAAGCCATATAGATTCACATGTAGCTGTGCTAGCTGCCATATACTCTGCCTCCACAAAGCTTAGTGATACTAACTTCTGCTTCTTGCTGCACCAAGAGACCATCCCTGATCCAACATTGAAGCAATACCTAGAGGTGCTTTTCCTGTCCACTAAACAGTCTGCCCAATCTGCATTAGTGAACCCACATAGACTAACATCATCCCCTCGGGTATATTTCAACCCATACTCTATTATGTCGCACACATATCTCAAAATGTGCCTCACTGTTGTCCAATGCACTCTCTTCGATTCCACCATACACTGACTGAGGGTATTGATAAAGAAGCATATATCTGGCTTAGTGTTGACCAAATACATGAGAGAACCAATGAGTTGTCTATACAAGGTGGGGTCAACGTCCTTGTCATCTGAAGCATCTATCTTCTTCCAATTGGTGACCATGGGCATAAACATTGGTTTACAATCCCGCATTTTGAATCTCTTCATAATATCTATAGCATATCTCCCTTGACCAAGGAAGATCTCCCCGTCTTTCTGCCACACTTCCAATCCTAGGAAATAATGCATCAACCCCAAGTCCTTCATATCAAACTCTGCTTCCAAGTTAATCTTGTAGTCCTCTATGAGCCCTAATGACTCTGTCAAGAAAAGATCATCCACATACAATACTAGGATAAGTGGCTCGCCACTCATCCTCTACCAGCAAATAGTAAAAGTTGGAATTTGTGTCACTCTTGACGAATCCCATTTGCTACAAGTAGTTGTCAATCCGACCATACCATGCCCTAGGAACCTGCTTGAGTCAATATAGAGCTTTCTTCAGCCTGCACACATGTGTGCGCCTCTCATGGGTCTTGAAGCCCTCTAGCTATTTTATGTTCACCTCCTCCTCTATCACCTCGTTCAAGAATGTTGTCTTGACGTCTATCTGGTGAATCTGCCACCCCCTCTGAGCTGCTAGGGATATAATTGACCAGATAGAAGTGTATCTGGAAACTAGGGCAAAGGTCCCCTCATAATCTATTCCTTTTTTTGTACATAACCCTTTGCCACAAATCTAGCCCTGTACTTCTCCACGTTGTCGTTGCGGTGTACTTGATCTTGTAGATCCAATGAGAACATGCAACTAACCTGTCCTCAAGCCTCGACACTACCTCCCAAACATCATTCATCATGATAAAGTTGTACTCCTCTACCATGGCATCTACCCATACCTGATGTTGTGCGGCTTCCTGAAAGCTGGAAGAATCTGCAACCTGAGCCACCAATGCTTGGAACCTGTCAGGTTGTCTGTGCTCTCTCTTGTTCATCCTAGAAGCTCCAATGAACTCCTCTACATCTCTAAATGTCTAACAAACTTCTCTGTTGGTTCGATCACTAGTGGTGGGAGGTTCAACCATCTCCTCCTCATCCTGCCTCTGTTGTGAACTTCCTGGATCCCCTGCACCTGAGGAAATGCTAGTACTCGACACTTTACTGGATCCCTGTCACTGTCCTATTAGCGGTCCCATTGGTTGCCCCTGTGGCTACCCCTCCTATTGGACTAATGGAGCTTCTATAGACTTACTCTGTTCTCCTGCTGGCATTTCACGAGATCTCTTAAAGGCTCTGCCCTCCATAAACTTTATTTCTTGTCTCACTACAATCATCCTGTTGCTAGAAACATAGATCTTGTATGCCTTTGGAGTTTTGCTATACCCAATGAGAAACCTCTTCTCTGCAGTCTGATCCAATTTGGTGTGCTTCTCATCTGGCACATGGCAATAAGCTATGCTGCCAAAGATCCTAAAGTGACTTACCTCGGGTTTCTTTTCTCAGAAGACCTCTTCTAGCGTTATCTTCCCCAATGCCTTATGAGGAACCCTGTTGTGTTACATGCCTTTACCCATAGAAACCTAGACAAATCCTGGTCATATAGAATTGCTTTTGCAACCCCAATTATAGATATGTTCTTCTGCTCCGCTACCCCATTCTGTTGTGGATTGTATGGACTTGTCCACTCCCTTATGATGCCTTTCTTCACACAGAAATTTGTGAAGTCTTTATATATGTCTTCTCCGCCATTATCTGAACGAAGCACCTTGATCTTCTTCCCTGTCACATTCTCTACCAGAGCCTTAAACTCCTTGAAGCAATTGAAAACCTCATCCTTGGTCTTCAAGAAGTAGATCAAGTTTTTCCTGGAATGGTCATCAATAAAAGTGACAAAATACTCGACCCAACTAAGAGATCTAGTGGACATAGGGCCACAAATGTCTGAATGTATAAGTCCCAACATGCCATAAGCTCTATTGTCACTTCTTGGGAATGTTGATCCAGGTGGATGTTGGTGGCCACCCACCTATCCCATTTGGACCTCCGCAACTGTCTCTTTCAGTTTTTCAGTTTCTGTAATTGTAGCACAATTTACTATTTTTAGCAGTTTTTTCGGGTCCTTAAATTCCGGAGCCGTTTTTGAGGCCCTAAACGACGTTTTTTGGATTTGGGGGCAACATGGGTCATGGCACAGTTGTCCTTCCCAAAAGTGTGGTTTCTCGATAGATATTTTCTAACGAGCTATCTTACGCGTTCAAACGAGATCGTATGCCAAAGGTTACGGACCCGGAAATTGAAGTACCAATTTACCAAAAACGGGGCCATATTTGTGCGTCATCTTCTAGGGGTAGGTTTGGAATGTGAACGTTTTCCATTGTTTCTCAACAATAAAATAGGCTTCGAGCCTCATTGTAACACAGTTCAGAACAGTTCAGAGGCATGTAGCCGCCACATCTCTTCTCAGAGATAAGCTACCATCGCCCTAGCTGGTTTATTTCCATTTCTGGTTGTAAGCATATGGTATTTTCCATTAATGAAATGAAGCATTATTTCCGCTGCATATTTGTGTATATGGTTATCTCTGTATTTTATTGCGTTCCTGTATAAATCCGGATCAGTGGTATCATAGCAGTCTGCTTTTTCTCTGTTTTTCTTTGCATGTCCCCAACGAGGTCGGGATATAAGGAGTTAGGGCTCGAATTGGTCGAACCTTTGCAA
>APFE030932141.1:37731-68958 GCA_000404065.3 Pinus taeda | reverse complement strand
ATCCTAGACTCCAGTATCGAGGAAAAACAACATGGTATCAGAGGTACTTTGAAGGAACAGTGAATCAGAGTGTGCACAACGAAGTAAAGCTTAAAAAGGAGTTTTTCACATTGTTGTTGAAGGGCTCACACAATGTCGAAGTTGCAGGTTGGTTTCTAGTATGAGGACAGGTTGGAAGGGTTGTCTAACTATAGTCCATGGAAGGAAAGGATCGAGTTAGTTTTGATAGTCAACAGGATCTGGGAATTCGCCGAGAAAGCAATCAAGAAACCAATAGGCCCTAAGGAGTTGAAAGTACAAAGAACTGGATATGAAGGCAAAGTTGATCATCCTAGATAGGGTCAAGGACTCCCTCATACCTCATTCTCTACGAAGAACATTGCTCATGAGATGTCGGAGGCTCTTCAGAATTTGTTACAAAATAAGAACGAGAACCAGGTATTGGTATTGGAGGATAAGTTGAAGGTCACCAAGATGATACAGGGTGAAGGGGTGACTTTGAATCTGACAAGGCTGTCTCAAGTTTGAGATGAGCTTGCCGCCATTGCTGTGACTATTGCAGATTTTGAGATGGTGAGGATTTCCTTTAAGGAGTTTACTCCATAGTGGAAGTCGTTCATCAAGGGGATCGTTTCCAGGGACAAGCCAGAGGTTGTGGGATGACGTCATTAAAGAAGAGTTGCGAGATGAGGATCTTCACCTGAACAAGAAGGCTTCAGACGATGACATGGCACTTGCAGCGAGAATGGAGGGAAAGCAAAAGAAGTACTTGAGTGAGATGAAGTGTTTCAATTATGGCGAGATGGGTCATTTTTCAACGAGACCTCTGATGAAGAAGAAGGTAGACGACGAGAACAAGAAAGGGAAGCAAGTCGCAGGTGTCACTACTTCTACTGAGATAGATGATCTCTCCAGGAGATTAGAGAACATCATCAATATCTCCAATACTAAGCTTCATGGCTCAACGATTCAACATCTAGGGGTCCCTTGGGGTGTCAAGCATCATGTGGGGTCTTCACATAGCCCAATGCTTTGCTCTAGATACGCAACGCTGCATCATCAAGGTCAGTCTCTCTCTACAAAGATGGTACTGTTACCCACCACTAGTAGGTGACCCCATAGGAGAATTTTTTTCTCCTAGATGTGTCTTCCGCTGACAGCCAGCAGCCCCTGACAACCACCAGTGCAACTAATATATGTGCCAGTGCATGATCTCCGCTCCCTGAGCCAGTTAAATGTCCCTTCGCCCATCTGTCAAGAGCATATGTTTGAAGGTGGGCCATCAAATCCTAAAGGTATGTCTTTCATTGTGCAATCGGGTGCTTATGCTTGTTTTTCCTTGGACACATTAGGTATGGATTATTGGGTGACTTGAAAGAGGGAAGGGTTTTGACCGCAGTTTTGTTCCCTCACCTTAAATTTGGGGTTAATCCTCAACCCTAGTCCCATGGGATCTCCCCTATTGACTTATAGCTTTAGGATGGGCACTACTTCGGAAACCTCAATTTTGGTAGCGCAGTCTCGTTTTTCCATTTCACATTTTTCACTCCCTTCTACACATTGCATGCCCTATTTCATCATCTTCCCTCTTTGGGTCCGCGTGACCACTAGGTCCACAAGGCTCTAGTACTCCCCCTCCCCTTGTCCACATGTCTGGGTCAGGCCTGAAACGTTGCCCCGAAGGTTGATGCAACTGAAAAAAAGATAAAAGCATATCATGGCCACATTCAAAAGAAAATAATATCACAAAATGCAAAAGATGGTCAGGATTATATTAGAACGTGGGCAAAAGCCAAACATGAGCTCTACCCCTCCATATGGCCATCACCCTTGTTCCTAGGCCCCCTTTGAGTACCCTGCGTCATTAACGAACCCATGCACATCCCAACCCTTGGTGGGTGATGAACTGCCCCACCTTAAGGGGCTAATCACAGCTTATATTATACACAACATGCTCTCATCTCTTGGAGCCCCAAGCAGTATAATAAAAGGAAACTCAAGAAAAGGCAAAAGGCAAATGAATAAGGGTGGAAAAACAAAGGTTGAGGTAACTCATGTACCACGATTGATCCCTCCTACATCTATACACCAAAATATGTGAACATCCCTCATTATTACCACCCTTGAACCCATGGCATGTGGCCTTGAGACCCCTGTGCCCTAATCCACCTCATCATAATCCACATGACCCCTATCACTTCAAGGATATACCTTGGACATATCTTTCCCTTTAGGGGCTGGGAACACCTAATAGGGTTGTTTATTAGACACTACTCCCTAGGGAGGTAACACTATTACATGCTCAAAGCCCCAAATTTGGAAGGGAAGCCGATTATGAAGTCTCATTTATGCCTTTGACTAACAAGCTTGGTTCAGTGAGATGCACTAATGAATTATTGTACCTAATGGTGAGGAGACACAATGGATCTTATGTGTAATTGGCAAGTGGTTTCATCATGGGTTGGGCAACTTAACTGGGGCCCAAGCCCATGAGAGGATCATACTGACACTTGTGGGGGATGCGTTGAGAGCCATGGGACTCCATCATGTGATAGAGCATTATCTCATTTCATGGGCACCCTCAGCACCTTCAGCAACATGTTCATTGCTCCACATTATTCGTGAGATGATGAACTTGGACCAACATTGCCCTAACAGGATTAGCAGTGTACGCATGGTTTGGAAGTTGATCCAAGGCCCATAGGAGGTTTGTCTCACCCCTAAAACATGGGAGGGAAAGAACCATCACCAATGCCCTCAATTGGAGCAGTCTATAGGCTTATCTTCCACCAGGAGACCCATGAGACCAATATTTGTGTCCCAGAGACACTTTGGAGCACCACATGATGACTTACATGGACATTAAGGGGCAATCCGCTTATGCATCATTTATGGAGCCCTCTCTCTCATTTTGGCACTTTGAGGACTCATTGTGGCCTTTCAACAACCTCATTTCATCATGATGTCATCATTTCGACCTACTATTAGATGGTTTATTCATAATTTTTGGAGCTACTTGGTGGGCTTGTCACCATGATTTGTTATTTGCACATTATTTTATAGTTGTTGGGGCTAATTAGGCTAAATCGAATTGGTAGACTCATTTAATTAGAGATGAGTCTCATTGTGAGAACTCATATCATCACTTGGATCTTTTCTCTTGTACAAGAATTTCGCACTTTTCTCTTGGATGCTAGTTGGAGATTCTTTGATGCAATTCGATATCTTTGGAAGCTAAATTTTGGTCTTTCTTGGAGCTACTTCTTTTTCTATGGTTTGATTTATCTCTTATCATCTTGTAAGTACCTTTTGTTGAAGATTTATCTTGGAATAATATCTATTGTGTGGAATTATTACAACTAGTTAATTCTCTCGTGCCATAATTTGTTGAATATCATTGTAAAAGCTTATTTGGTTGTAAATTGCACATGTTACTCATTGCATGACAATAGATGAATGTTCCTAATGGCTATGATTTTGTTCTTCTTCCATGAAAAGTCATAGATATTGAGTAGGTAATTGTTAGAGTTGTTGTTAGGGCATCATTCTTTAACCTCCTTAAAGACAATTTTGGCAAAGCTTAAATCATCTTAGACTCAATAGCCCAAGGTTTAGGCACTGGTCCAAGAAATATTGGTGATCAACCTTCCCTTCTCTCCCTTTTCACCTCTCCAAAAATTTCGGCCCCTTTTCCTAGACAACTACCTAGGGCATCCAGCAGAAATCATTAGAGAAGGAATATTGGGATTCCGCTTGGATAGAACTCTTCCTTAGTGTTTCCTTTTGGGAACCTCAAATTTTTGTGGAATTCCCACAGTTAATTCTTTGGAAATCTTTATGCCCTAGGTGTGCTCTAGAAGGGAAACCTTGCTTGTTTCCCTTGGATAAGGTGGTATTCTTGAGAGTCATATGAGCCTAGCATTCAATAGAATAAATCTTACAAGAACCTTTCCCCTCTCCTACCTCAACCTAGTGAGCACCTTGAAGGGACTCCTCCCATGAATATCCTAAAAAGCATAGGTCTAGCGTACACTCTTTCTAGGTCTCTCAAGTGAAACGAAAATCCTATTTCATGTGACAAATCACCTTACAAAGCTTCTTGAGAGGTCCTATATCACATTTGGAATCTTGAGCTTAGCTAAGCCCATTATTATTGCAAATCCCTAGCCCTAAGTCTTGATTTCCATCCTAGGTCTTTCTTGGAGAGCCTTTAGCTTCGTAGAAGCATTGAGCATTGATTGAGCCTCTTCTTGAATGGGCCTTGTTAAATCATTCCATACAGTCATTGGCATACTCATTATAGGTGATTTCATCATAGCGAGACTTCTCCCATCGATGAAAGTTCGTAAAGAGCAGGGGACATTGACTAAGGTAACAATGGGTCCTTGTCTCATTGTTGCCATTTGGTCTAGCTGTTGTCCCATAGGTTCCCCTCTTAGGTCCTGCTAGATTGTGTGGCAACAAGTACGACCTTTGTTGCTCTGCTGAGTGTGAAAATTTCACTACTGAAATCCTATTGCATAAACTGGAATTGATTCTTATAATTGTTTATTAATTTAACAATTTATTTTCTACGGTAAATATTGAATAAATCACATTGCAACCTTCACAAATAAAACTGCGGAAAATAATAGCACTGGAACCTGAGAAATATTCTAGTACACACAAAAATTAACACAATTATTTTTGGACAAATGTCCCCAGAAAAACCCAACTTGGGAAAATCAGTGCAACAACTAAGGGTTTTTATTATTAAGCAACGGTGAAATAATCTGAGTACAATCTGGATGTCGAAAACTAGCAATCTTGTAGAGAAAATACTGGCAAAAATTTATTGAGGGAAATTACCCTCACTCCAAGATATCCCGACACTGTCTGAGCTCTGAAAGCCTAGTCGTTCAATTGGGCCTGCGCAGGCTCTACGTCATAGTGAAGCTGCCTGTGATACGTGCTACCTAAATCAACTACCAATTTAGCCATCCCGCCTGCTACTAACTAGGAAAATGCTTCTCTGGCACTCTAGGGCCCCTTCCCAGCCTATGGAAATGAAGACATCTTCCCTTCAACAAAAATTGAACTACCCTTTGAGGGTTTGTGTTGCCTCTGCGCAACGTCCTAGAGAAAATCTCAGCCTCTCTGCAAAGTACTGATCGGATCTGAAAAATCCTCCTCCGACTTCACTGTCCCTGCCCCTCCATCTCTGCTTCCTTCTGAAGCTCGAACTCTTCCGGATACTGCTTCCCGAAAATCGAACTCGCCAAGGAAATCGATTTTTGTATGTCTCACTAGTGTGTTGTCCATCTACCCATCGACTTCTTATAATCTTCTGTTGGACCTCCAACAACCAAGATTAAAATTTAATCAAGGGTTAAGATCATATTGGAGTCGATCTGTGTGAGTTTCTAGATGATTCACACCTTATCTCTATTAATTCTGATTAATTAACCGCTTTTCCTAAGTTTAGACTTGAGAAATAATTAAAAATAGGCTAATAATCTAATTGAGACACTTCTAGGTGAAATTTCCAGAAACGATTTCTGGGTTATGGAGAACTCCTATTTTCAAGCCTCTCCACAACTTTTTGAGACTAGAACTCCTTCGATGCTACAAAACTAACACTCCCTCTTAGTGAGGAAGGTGTTTTAGTGCTACACCACTACTACAACACTTTGTCTTTGTAACACCCTCTATCACGTTGTTGATGTCTAGCCACTCCCCACCAACTGCTGCGCAACTCTGATGCTACATCTGTGTTGTTGTTGACACTGCCATACCGCTGCCAACTCTGCATCTGCACTGCAACTCCCTCTCATCTGTTGTTGTTGCAACTGCAACTACTGCAACTAAGAAGCACCCTAAATATTGAATCAACTGTGTTCAATATGATGCATTTGTCTCCCGAGTCCTCACTACTACTTAATATTGTGGGCCCCTGTAGCAATGTAATGATCGACGAGGAGGACTCCTCAATGGACCATGACCATGTCTGCGCTACTCTGGGACTATAGCTCTAGATCACCCCACCTCTCTCCTTGAGGTATAGATGCAAACATGGTGAAGTCTGATCTACTCATATTGTTGTTGCTATAGCTCTGCTAATGCTTCCACACTGCTGCTGCAATAATGAGTCTGATCTCCCCAGATCCTGAAGCGCTAGCTTCCATAGGGCTTCTCCCTCTGAAGCTACACTCGCTCTAAGTCTCGATCTCCCTATGAGAAATCTCTTTGCTCCCTCCTGGCAACTCCCATTGTCCTCCTAGTACTGGAAACTGGACTGCATAGCTCTACGCTGGGAATCTCTATTGGCTAGAACTGCACCTGCATCCTGCAACTGTGCAATTCTCACTGCCTGTGCCACTGCATTTATCTCTGTAACTGTCTCACGTGTACTGACTACAACTAGATTTGCAGTTGTCATTTGAATGACTGGCTGCATCTACTGACACTAAACCTGCCACTGTGATATTGTGGGATGCAGTAGCAAACATAATGATCCTGCCGCAACAACTAGAATTGATCTAACTGATCTCCTTGTTGCTTCTGCACTAGATCCTACCCATTCGGCACATTGGAGTTTCATGCTCCTCCTCCTCCTGGATCCAGTGCCACACTATCTCCTTTCAAGCCTAGTCCTTGGCTGGGACCCTTCCTTTCTTTGCAACTTGCACGAGACAACTCACACTTCCTCCAACACTTGTTTCTGACAACTGGAAGTCGAACTGCTACCCATATCTGCATTCTGACTAACTCACACAACCTCCTCTAACAATCTCATACGGTCACCATTGCAAAGCTGCAAAATCTGTGAAACTCAAAATTGGAGAAAATAAACCTTGAAGGTCCCTCTCTTCCTTGCTTGGCTACTCTATCTCTACTACTCGCACTCCCATCTAGAGTGAGAAAATATGCTTGCAGCCATTGTCAGCTACAACCAAAAGTTTGGATTTTTGAAGCTAGAAACCCTCTAAGAGAAACTCTCATCTGTGTGCACTTTCTCTTCCATCCGATGTTGATTTTGATATTGCAAATGGCTGCAAAACCCTTTTGCGCCCAAGAAAGGAATCTGCTCAGTGAAAATCTGAGTTGTTGCTACTCCCTCTGCCTACTAGAATCACTCAATTGGGAAGCCGAATTTTTCTACCAACCTGTACTGAACAATCAAACTTCCCCAGGCAATTCAATATGCCTGGCTTATGCTTTGCGCAGCCTCCAGAAACTCATATTGTTGCTCCCTCTGAACAACAAATTTCTACCTTCGCTTCTAAGCTTCCCCGTCTAATCAACCTGCCTTTGATACCATGTGAAAATTTCACTATTAAAATCCCATTATAGCAATTGGAATTAATTCTTCTAATTGTTAATTAATTTAACAATTTATTTGCTACGACAAATATCGAATAAATCACACTGCAACCTTCACATATAAAACCACGGAAAATAATAGCCCTAGAAACTGAGAAATATTCTAGCACACAGACACAAAAATTAACATAGTTTTTATGGACATGTCCCCGGAAAAACCCAACTTGGGAAAATCGGTGCAGTTGCTAAGGGTTTTTATTATTAAGTAACAATGAAATAATCCGAGTACAATTTGGATGCCAAAAATTGGCAATCTTGCGAAGAAAATACTGGCAAAAATTTCTTGAGGGAAATTACCCTCACTTCGAGCAATCGACATTGTCTGAGCTCCGAAAAGCTAGCCGTCCAACTACGCCTGTGCAGGCTCTGCATCACACTGAAGTTGCTTGTTACACATGTTGCCTGAATTGACTGCCAATCTAGTTGTCCTGCCTGTTTCTGACTAGAAAAATGCTTCTCCGACAGTCTGGGACCCCTTCCCGGCCTCTGGAACTAGAGACGTCTTCCTTGCAACAAAAATTGAACTGCCCTTTGAGGGTCTGCGCAGCCTGCTAGAGAAAATCTCAACCTCTTTGCAAAGTACTCGCTGAATCTAGAAAATCTTCCCCCGACTTCATTGTCCCTACCCCTCTATCTATGCTTCCTTCTTAAGCTCGAACCCTTCCGGCTACTGCCTTTGGAAAATCGAACTCTCCAAGGAAATCGATCTTTGCATGTCTCACTAGTGTGTTCTCCATCTACCCATCAACTTCTTATAATAATATTTTGTTGGACTTCCAATGGCGAAGATTAAAATTTAATCAAGGGCTAAGATCATATCGAAGTCTATCCATGTGAATTTCTAGATGATTCACACCTTATCTCAATTAATTCTAATTAAATAACCCCTTTCCTAAGTTTAGACTTAGGAAATAATTAAAATAGGCTTATAATCTAACTGAGACACTTCTAGGTGGAATTTCCATAAACAATATTTTGGTTATGGAGAACTTTTGTGTTTTAGCCTCTCCACAAAGTTTCGAGACTATAACACCTTCGATGCTACAAAAACTAACACTGAGGAGGTGGAGAAATCACCTTAAAGAAGCCACCTACTGATGTGATGAGAACCACTTGACAAAACCCTTTTAAGATCAAGTGCAAATCAATAATCATTAGGTAACAAAAACCATGGATGCATCATACTGAACCATACTTAATGTTTGGGAACAATTAATACTTCACACAAAGATCACCTACAAATATCTAACGAGACCAATTCTCGTATAAGTATTCGCTCTCTTATGTTAGGGATGGCTAGATGGATAATCCTATTAGGTGTTTCCATCCCCCACAGGGATGTGACAGATCTCAATTTAAACCATCAATCCATGGGTGCATGTAAAGATGGTGGCAATGGAGTGGGTATGACTTCAGGACTAGGTGCCATAGCCAACCAGCTAATGGTGGTCCAACATCCTTAGTATATAGATGTAAGGAGGGAGCAATCGTGGAGGCATGAGTTACCCCTTTCCTTGGCCTGCTTTTTTGACCCCTCTAGTACGCCTTTACTTATTTATGATAATGCTTTGATTTGGGTGTGTTGACCACTCTGTGTCAATGACCCCATAGTAGTACACCCAATCTTTCGCAAAAGGGATCCATCATATTCAAGTGTCTGTGCCATTTAGACTTCATCATCAGCCGATAATTTTATGAACTTGTTAGCTAATTCTCCATATGTAAAATGTAAATAATTCTAGTATGACTGCGTTTGTATGTAACAACCTAGGTAAACCTATGGTTTTGGTGACGATTTCCATTCTATGAGGTTTTTTGTCTCATTGATTCGTCTGTCTCTAGACACAAATGATCAATAGAGTTTTTCCCTCCACCCTCACCCCAAAGCTAGGGTGGATTTTGTCGCTAAGATCTTAGGCGAATCCTAGTGTTTTAGATCGAGTCTATGTAAAAGTGATTTGGCAATAATCCTAGCAAATTCGCTAGATTATTTTATTACAAGTCACTTGGTCTACTAGATTATATTTTGTGTTGCAAAAATGGGTTTTTTAGGGTCTATAACGAACGGGTTTTCCTCCTTCATGTATTAAAATGTAAAATCTTGACGTAAAAAATATTTAGTGCATGGTCCCTCATAATTAGTCACCATGGCTAAGTATAAGAGGGTTGAAAAAATAATTAATCCCCTCATAAGTCAATTAATTAAGTTTTCTCACCAAATTAAATTAAAATCCTAAGCCAAAAATTTCATTAATTTTGTGTCCTAGGTAAAATTAATTTCTCCAAAGGTGAAATTCGTGGGTTTTAAAGAAGTTAATTATTGGAGGTCTCCAGCCAAGGGAATATTGAAGAAATCATGAAATTTTGGACTCTTGGGCCTTGGTGGTTAAGTCAAAGTCAATTTTTTGAGGAAATTAACTCAAAATAATTAATTTTGTGTTTAGTTAAAATCAATTAAATGAAAATTTCAATTTTTCCTCAAAAATTAAATAATTTCGACAGTGATGATTAAAAATTAATTAAATCTTTATGAAAAGTCGAGATTAATTTGACAAAAACCAAGCCAACTAGCCGTTGGATATTTTACCTATAAATTAAAGGTCGGTGTGAGTTTGTTTTTTCATCTGATCTTTGAATCGTGTACTAAGCTCTCAAACTATCTTGTATACTTTTTTGAAATTAATGCAAAAATCTTTGGGGTTTTAATGTGCGGTGGTGTTCCTCTTCATGAATTTATGGTAACATTGTTTTAATTCCTGCTTAATATTATATGAAAACTATCAACCGATAGCTCTTTTAGAATAATCTGAATACAGGTATCTTATTCAGTTTGTTGGATCTAGGGTAGCATTTTTAATTTTGATCGAACTAACAGGTATCTCTATTTCTTCAAAAGTTCAAAATTTCATTGTTGTTCTATTCCTCTACTTGGTTTGATGGTTGACCTAGTGCCTACAGGGGATCTCTTAGGTTTTCGTTGAGCATTTGAGGATAGTCCTCGGTTGGACTAGCCAACTCTCAACATCTATTTTCTAAAGAGCCTACCTCATATAAGCTTCAGGATTTATCTAACGATAATTTTTTGTTCTGTAGAGTGTTTTTGGGCTAGCACCTCTATAATATTTCAAAATATTTTAAATATTTGTGGGAAAATTGATAGACTTGGCTATTAATAGCCTTAGCTTATCAGATCTGGGAGCAGAGTTGGACTTATACTCCTCAGATCTGATAGATCTACAACCTTTGTGCATAGATCTGTAAGTTTTTTATATAGATTTAGAAATTCTCTAACTTTGGTTTTGGGGTTTTTATTCATTTTGTTTTATATCTGGGTTCTGGGTATTTTTGTTTTCATTTTTGCAAGTGTAGATCTGAGAGAGAAGTTTAATTTGAAGCCAGATATAGACCCTGGAGGGTAAGATTTGGCCTCAATACCATTTTCCAGGGACATTATTCAAGATTATTTTCAGTCTGAGGGTTTCAAATTCAAATCTCAGGTTTTTCTATGAACAAATTTTAAAGCAGAAATATGTTGGCTTAAAATTTAAAATTCTGGGCAAAAAAAAAAATTCAATTGCTTTTATAAATCTCTGGGATTCCTAGGCTACCATTTTCTCCTCTCTCTAGAAAGGTTTGAATTTTTTTTGTTGCCTGTATTTTTTCCTTTCTTTCCCTCTCTGCGTTTTCCTTTTTTTCATCTTCTTCTACGTTTCTTTTTTCTTCCCTCAGCTCATTGACCTCACTACCCTTCAAACTTGCAATCTCTCCTATCCATGCACCCTTCTTGCAGCTCCTCAGCCCACCGCCTCTTTCATTTTCTCTCTGCATGCACGTTGATCTCTCCTTGCTCTCCCTTGAACATGCACGCAACTTTCCCTCACTACCTCCTCACTAACCGATCTCGCAAACCTATACCTCGACCTGTTGCTCACCTGTCTGTGTGCCCTCTTCCTTGTTGCCTCGTAGTCCCACCTTCATCTTTGCGTTCTCCCTCGAGCTCGTTGCCTCAGCTCCCTCTATCGTTGCCTGCACTAACCCTCACTCCTCCCTTTGCATCACTGCCATCTCCCTCAAGTCAACATCCCTCCTCGTAGCTCCATCCTTCGTCGCCGCCATCGACCTGCATACTTCCTCACGATTTCCCTTTTTTATTTTTCATCCTTTATTTTAACTTTTCCTTAGGGTTTAGTTTCAAAACACTAATAATTCAATTTTTTTTATGAGTTGCTTTTCATTTTTTTTTTTTTAATTTTTTTTGTTTAAAAAAAAAAAAAAACTTTAAAAAAGAATTTTCGATTTAAAGTAAATTTTAAAAAGGTTTTCAAAAATTTTCAAATTTTTATGTGGCCTTTGGCCCATTAAATTTGTTTAATTAATTAAGCCTTTTTCTCATATTTGCCACATTAATTTATTTTTTTCATTTATGAACTTTATCACATTAAAATTGTCGAGGGAATAATTAAAATTTAAATCTAAATTTCCTTGGGGGGTTTTTGTGTTAGGGGTTTGGCACTTCAAAATTTTAAAGGGAATATTTTGTTGTATTAAATTTTTTTAATTTCTCTATAGTGAACACATTTAAATATCATTTAAATCATCTTTAAAGTTTGACTATAGGAAAACAATAACGTTTTCTGGATTTGCATCACTTAAGAAAAATCATTTTATCTCTGGCATTGTTTGAAGTATTTAGCATTTGAATTTCATGGTTCTACATGGTATTTAATTTCAGAATTTAATTGCTAAAGTATTTTGCATGCTAAGGTTTTAAGCATTTTTTATGCTTGACATCTATTGAGATTGCTCATCTAAGAAGTCTGAAATCCCAGGTTTTGATAGGGCTTCGACCAAATTGAAAGAACCTAAAGAAAAAGAGGTTAAAGAATCAGATGACGACCATAAGCAAAAATTATTGCAAAAACTTGAAAGCATGGAGCTTAACCAAGCAAAATTAATCTCTAACCATGTTAAGAAAATAAGTACTTTGCAGTCTAGGTTGATCCAAATGGAAAGAACTCAAGCACAAAATTTTCAACTTATGATTAACAATAATAATCAAAGCAATAGTACTTGGCAAACAAGAGGCCAATTTGGTGAGCAGAGGCCTCCCAATCTGCTTGAATCTGCAAATCGACTGAATCAAGCTCCGCTTTATTGCAGGGCATGCAATGCTTTTCATGAAGAGGCTATTTGCCATGTCGTCAAAAAAATCATAGATAGTAGAATGGCAGGGACAAGTAATCAAGTCAATGTTGTTGGTAAAGAATATCATTTGTCTCAAGAAAATTGGGCGGAAATTAAAGAGCATTGTCAAGAAATTAGACCTTTTACATCTTCCTATAGTATCAATATATGCAACTAAATCAAGCGCAGGTAATCAAGAATATGGAAGACAACCAAGCTCAACTCATTAAGAACATGGAACTTAACCAAGCTAGATTAACAAAAGATCATGCCATGTAAATGAGTTCTATGCAAAATAAGTTGTTGGCTACAGAAGAAAACACATTAGGAAAATGAAGATCATGCAAATTAATCGATCCAATCATATAGCCACCGTGGTAGAAAAGAGTGTTCAGAAAATGGAGGCTTGAGGACCGATATGCATAATCATCTTGAGAAAGAGATAAACTATATGAAAAATTGCTTCATGGGCATGAAAGCGAAGAATGATAAAATTATAAAGGACATGGAAGTTAGTCAAATGTCTCTTCAGAACAGATTAAAGATAATGGAAGTTAATCATTCTAATTAGATGTCCATTATTCAGAATCATATGATTGCAATGGAAGCAAAGCACACTCAGGAAATGAAAACTATGGAGGCCATTCGTATCACTTTGCAAGACAGATTCATGAAAACTGAGCTCAATCAAGCGAAATTAATAGTAAGGCATGCCAGAGAAATGACTTCCATACATAAGAGGTTGGAAGAAAGGAAATCACAAGTACAGAAGTTTCAGTCTGATCCATATGATAGATGGAAGAAAATCAAGTAGCTTTCTAGAGATCATAACTCTCTCAATCCATTGAAGCAAGTCCCGTTTTGTTGTGAATATCCTGAGAAGGTGCCTGACCCCATTAATGAAGATTTAGCCAGGGATGACATATTCATGGAAGAAATTGAAAAGGATCAAGTTATAACTCATAACACTTGTGAAACTGATCCATCATTTATCACAGAACAGACGCAAAATGAAGAGAGGCATGTCACAAATATCTTAAATTCTTCGTCTGAAAGTTTTCAAGCAGAATGTTCCACATCATCAGCAATACAGTCTGTCACGAAGGAAAGCCTAAAGCGAAAAAGAATAAGAATAAGGAAGCAGTTTGATGCAATTGATGGCAATAAACAACTTGATTTTTGGATAGGGCAAAATCCTACCGTATGCAGGATTGGACATGGCACATCCGAAAAACAACCCACAGATTTGAGAGAAAGCAGGCAAATGCTCAGTATACACTATATTGAACACATATGATGCCACAGGGCATCCTTAGTATTGTATTTCTAACCCTACACCTTGTCATTTCAACATTTCATTTCGGTTTTAGGATTAGATTTACTTTTCATGATTAGTAGAATAGTTATTAAATGAATAGATTCTCTTTTCATGTGCTTAATGTTATATGATGGTTTTTGGATGGACGTTACTTACGAAATCTTGTGTGTTGCTTAGATGAAGATTCTGGATTCTCACATTCTTCCGATAAAGTGGTGTATCCCCAAGTAGACCCAGATGTTGTCCAATCTATGTCAACGACCCCATAGCAGTACACCCCTTTTTTTCGCAAAATGGATCCATCATGTTCAAGTGTCAGTGCCATTCAGACTTCATCATCAGCCGATAATTTTATGAATTTGTTAGCCCATTCTGCATATGTTAAATGTAAATAATGCTAGTATGTGTAACAGCGTAGGTAAACCTATGGTTTTGGTGACGATTTCCATTCTATGAGGTTTTTTGTCTCACTGATTCGCCTGCGTCTCATTGTTGTTCTATTTCTCTACTTGGTTTGATGGTTGATCTAGTGTCTACATGAGATCTCTCAAGTTTTCATTGAGCATTTAGTGATAATCCTCGGTTGGACCAGCCAACTTTTAGCATATATTTTCTGAAGACCCTACCTCATATAAGCTTAAGGATTTATCTAACGATAAATTCTTGTTCTGCAGGGTGTTTTGGGCTAGTACCTCTTTAAAATTTCAAAAGTTTTTAAATACTTGTGGAAAAATTGATAGATCTAGCTATTAAGAGCCTTAGATTATCGGATTTGGGAGCGGAGTTGGACTCATACTCCGTCAGATATGATAGATCTACAACCTTTTTGCATAGATCTATAATTTTATTATATAGATCTGGAAATTCTCTAACTTGGGTTTTGGGGTTTTTATTCATTTTCTTTTATATCTAGGTTCTAAGTATTTTTGTTTTCATTTTTACAGGTGCATATGTGAAAGAGAAGTTTAATTTGAAGCCAGATCTAGACCTTGGAGGGCAAGATTTGGCCTCAATACCATTTTGCAGGGACATTATTCAAGATTACTTTTAGCCCAAGGGTTTCAAATTCAGATCTCAAGTTTTTCTAAGAACAAATTTTAAAGCAGAAATATATTGGCTTAAAATTTAAAATTCTGGGCAATTTTTTTTAATTGTTTTTATAAATCTCTGGGATTCCTGGGCTACCATTTTCTACTACGTTTTCTCCTCTCTCTAGAAAAATTCGATTTTTTTTGTTGCCTACATTTTTTCCTTTCTTTCCCTCTCTATGTTTTCCTTTTTCTTCTATTTTCTTCTACATTTTTTCTTTCTTCGCTCAGCAAATGGACCTCACTAGTCTTCAAACTTGCAACCTCTCCTATCCGCGCGTCCTTCTTGCAACTCCTCATCCCTCCACGTCCTTCATTTTCTCTTTGCCTACGCGTTGATCTCTCCTTGTTTCTCCCTTGAACTTGCACGCAACTTTCCCTCACTGCCTCCTCGTTGATCGATCTCAAAGACCTGCTGCTCACCTATCTACGTGCCCTCTTCCTTGTTGCCTCGCAGTCCCACCTTCCTCTCTACGTTCTCCCTCGAGCTCGTTGCCTCAGCTCCCTCTATCGCTACTTGCACTAACCCTCGCTCCTCCCTTTGTGTCACTGCCATCTCCCTCAAGTCAACATCCCTCCTCATAGCTCCATCCTTTGCCACCGCCATCAACCTGCATACTTCCTCATGATTTCCCTTTTTTATTTTTCATCCTTCATTTTAACTTTTCCTTAGGGTTTAATTTCAAAACACTAATAATTCGATTTTTTTTTTATATGAGTTGCTTTTCATTTTTTTTTTTTTTTTTGTTTAAACCAATAATAAATAAATAATAACTTTAAAAAAAAAAAATTGGTTTTCATATTGGGTTTTTAAAAAGGAATTAAATTTAAAGGAAATTTTTACAAGGCTTCAACAATTTCAAATTTTTATGTGACCTTTGGCCCATTAATTTTTTTTAATTAATTAAGCCTTTTTTCTCATATTTGCCACATTAAAAATTTCTTCATTTATGAATTTTATCACATTAAAATTGCCGAAGGAATAATTAAAATTTTAATCTAAAGTTCCTTTGGGGTTTTCTGTGTTAGGTGTTTGGCACTTCAAAATTTTAAAGGGAAAATTTTGTCGTATTAAATTTTTTTAATTTTTCTATAGTCAAACATTTAAATATCATTTAAATCATCTCTAAAGTTTGAGTATAGGAAAACAATAAATTTTTCTAGATTTGCATCACTTAAAAAAAATCATTTTATTTTTGGAATTGTTTGAAGTATTTAGCATTTGAATTTCATGGTTCTACATGGTATTTAATTTCAGATTTTTAATTGCTAAAGTATTTTGCATGCTAAGGTTTTGAGCATTTTTTATGCTTGACATCTATTGAGATTGGTCATCGTTAAAGTAGCTCTAAGCGTGGTTTAATTACTTGAATTATTTGATATTTATTGCATATCTTTTGAGAATTTTTCAAGTAATTGTTAAATACTTTTTAATAGAACTGTGGTAAATTGCATATCTTTCGTTTCTTAAACTGAGTATTTATCAACATCTATTGGCATTGATATTAACTTGTGAAGAAGATTTTGTTCTCTTTGAGCTATAATTGTGTTAAAAAGATTTGAAGTAAGTTGTAGTTTAATTGTGATATTGCTAAGTGTTTAACTTTCAATCTTTGTCTAGTGAAGTGAATATTTCATTTTGGTGATTAAGGGCTTTGATAGATCGTAGCATAAGCGATTTTAATCCTTGAAACTTCATCTCATCTTCTAATCATCTTGTGCATTTGCATATTAAGTTAGTTCTGCATAAATAAAATTTACTTCTAAGCATAAGCTTGGTCGATAGAAAGATAGGTACACATCCATCTTTTCTTGAGAATCATGCTTTTAATAGTATCTAAAACAGTGACCTTGTAGTCGTCAGAGCCACAACTCTCTGCAGCACTGGAGGCACCGGGTATGTTAGATTTTCAGGATAGGTATCGTTAATCACACCTTAGTGTGCTTCACCTTATCTTCTCTCTACCAATTGCTACGAAATTAGGATCAATATAGAAAGGATCAAAGAGTTAAAACTTAGATAGACATTTAACTAAAATATACCAAGTTTCACACATCTCACATTAGCTTTAGAATTTGCATTTCATACAAGATAGTCATTCATCCAAGCAGTTGTTGCAAAATCAATTACTTGGTCCTAAATTTCATAGTAGAATAGTTGACTCCATAAGGCACTAGTATCAATCGTTTAAATCTAATCAAATCCTATATGTCTTGCTAAATCTAAATCATGTTCTCGGTCGCTTAACTCTGTCTCCCAAACTGGTAGGTTCCCAACTAGTTCTCCTTCATTGCATTTCTGTAAGGTCTAACCCCCTTAGCCTACTGTAGGGAGACAAATGGAGAGATTGGGGATCAAGGTGACAACCCCCGATCTGAGTTGTTGTCACAGTGCCTAGACATTCTATGCGACAACAGGGTGCATAGCACAGGAGCCCAAGCTTGCTTTGAGAGATTTAGCATTTATTACCCTTTAATGATGAAGCGATTTATCACTCATCAGAGTTGGGACAATACAAAGATTCATTTTTTAATAATGGAACATGTTATGCTCTAGGAACCAGGTGATGGCTAATGAGGGGGGTAGAGCCCATGCTAGGCTTTTGCCCATGTGCTAATTTTTGTCCCAACCATATTTTGCATTTTATCTTTTTCTTTCATTGTTGCTTTATTTTTCTTTTATCTTTCTTTTAGCTGCATCAACATCCAGCGCAAAGTTTTCCATCCTAGCCTCAAGGATGAGGATGAGAAGATGCTAAACCCCATGACCTATGATCACCAACGCGAAGGGTGGAGATGGAATAATGGGAAAATGGAAAAATGTAAGTATAGAATATCATGGGCATGCTACTTCAATCAAAGCCTCCCCAGTAGTGTCTTTGTTATAACCTTAAGGCCTCAAAGGAGGTCCCACTAGACTAGAGTCAGAGACTGACCTCCCAGGTGAAGTGAGGGAACAAGAATACAATCAAGAACGGTCAATCATCTCGATCACCCCTTGATTCATATTAGCATGCACCAAAACATTAAGTAAAATCACATGATTACAAAATGATTAATGTACTTGCTGATAGAGGACCTCATCTTCTTTCAAGAAGGAACGTCGGATGGGAGAAATAAATATAACTGGAGCAATATGTGGAGGATCCATGGCATTGTGTCATGTGCTGATCAATGGGGCTGCTTGCTAGCTAGTTGTTCAAGGAGGTGAAAATTTCTCATATAGAATACCCACTTTTTGGCCGGAAACACCTGGCTCCAACTTTGGGACATCTACTCCCCATAGAGTACATGATCCATGTGCTTGAACAAGGAGTGCACGAGAATTCCAACAATACCTGGGGCTTTATAGACCTATTTCCTGTACACTCAAACCAACTTGTTGATAGCAACTAAGAAGGGTGTTGATCATCACCCTTGCAATATAGGATAAGATAACACTGAAATAAAATGTTAGCTAAAATAATGCATCTAACTACCATGCAAACACATGAACATGAATAATATCAAACAATAGGATGCACACACTATAATGCAATGCAACTATCTACTCTAACCTATGATAGCATACAACACATCAACTAAGTATAGTCATACAACTGATGTAGCCAGGTTGTTATTAGTTCAATATCATACCTCTTACCCCCATGCTTAATCAAGAGATAGAACAAGGAAACATCACAATCAACAACCATTATCTCAAGACTAGATTAGAGCAATAAGGGTGGGTTGTGGAAAATATGAAAGAAGTCAAGCATAGGTCATCCTTGCTATTATGAAAAGGGAAAAGAAATATTTTTCCTACACCCCTAGCTCCTTTCTTGCAGCCTGTATATGGAACAATCAATGATCAATTTTAAGCACTCTTGCCCAATAGTTATCTCAGGCATACAACTCTCATTGATGTCACTAGGGACATGTTGCGAGTAGCATGAGGGGAGAGATGGCTGGAGGAAAAGGCCTCGACAAATATGTTTCTCATCATGAAACTCAGATTCAAAAGAAGCAACTAATGTTAGTTCAACACACTCACCATCCATGGAATCTGAGTGTGACTAAGGAATGATATCAAGAGAAAGTGAAGATGGTTCAAACAGATCAGTAATCCACAGAATGGTGGTATAGTTTCTTGAGAATATAAGGTTTTGACACCTTTTGACTCTTGAGGCATGTTTACAGTTCCAAGCTTGAGCACCATAAGGCATGGCTGTATATACTATAGACAAGAAGTTACACAATGGAAAACTAAAAACTTTGTCAAGACTGTCAACGATGTACAATAATAGGTGCAGAAACTCCAATAAAGACAACAAAAAAACTATAACCAACATGCAAATTATCAAACAGACCACCATTTCTAGGAAAAAGAGAAAGTGGCTACAGGCTACAGCTACTCAAAGAGAGGTTTAAGAGGGCAAATATTGAACATAAATTTGTGAAGGTATCATCCTTCCAGATTCCAAACAAAGAAGTCGCAATGCCTTCAAATTGGAATTGCTATCATACTTAGACATACACCTACTCTCGTTCTGTATCTACTCAAGTATTATCAGCGTTCAAACAAACGATGAAGGTTGAAATAGTCAGATTGGCTTGCTAAATGTAGTAGGTTTGAGATCAAACAGATATAAAGTATCAAGAGAAGACAGCATTTTGCAAGAAGAGAAACAGCATATTGGAATGCCACCCCCAAATTGTACATCTAAAGAATGGGATGATGGGGTCCATCATCCTCAGAAAGAGAAGAATTTATCCATCTCAAATAAACAAGCCACAAGATATTGACAACTAAGGCTCAACCACCCATCAAACCAGCCACTCATCAAACTAGCGAACGAGCCTAAAGATCATCTAATCAACAGGGCTCATACTTGATAACTGAGTTGTCTCCCAGTATAAGAAGACAAATATATTCCAAGAAAGAGGCGAAGAAGCAAAGATAGACAAAAGTGTCTTAGGAGCTATAAACCGGATAGGAGGTAGACATAAGTTAGATTTCCTGCTTGCAAAATCTGGTAGTTCCTCTGAGATGCCATCAAACGTGGGCGGAGAGAAGACAATCCTAGTAATTGTACATATTACTGTATAATGGAAGTATTGCAGATTTTCTTCTTTTTCTACAAAACTCATGACTTGAGCTATCCTAAATATCTACAAGTGAATGTAATTCGTGTATCTATTTTGGAAAACGCACACTTGCATTGAGGACATGAGCATTGGTCCCAAATTCAAATGGACCCAATACATTGCAGCATGTTAACATAAGAAACCGATCAAACAGTTTGAATCCCCTAGGTGAGGTGCAATAGTCTATGCCAACAGGTTTACTAAGAATGGCATTCACAAATGAGGATGCATCCCCTGGGTTTCCCCACGAGAATTTTCTTGGAAAAGAAGAAACCAAACAGAAGTTTGCAAGTTACAATTGAAGCCATGTCACGGAGAAATACTGGCCATGATGCTTAGACTAGACAAATGGAGTTAATCCATGCTGAGCAAAAAGTTCCAAGATCCAAAATTCACCTCCAAAGGAAGATGATTCAAATCCTATTGCTGCTAGCCATAGCACACAGGTCCTCATAGTTTCATTCCATTAAACGGAACTCAGCAATATGTGGGGCAACAAAATCGTAGTATCTCTGACACAGTTCCAGGTTTTCAACCCTAACCTCCAACCCATATTCCCCACTTTAATTTCTTCTCGTTGCACTGAGAGAGGCAAGTTGAGCTGCCATTGTTCAGGGTTGGTGGATCTGTCAACAATTCATGTATCCATGAGGCACACTGATATAATTTGGAAGGTGATTCAAATCCTATTGCTGCTAGTCATAGCACACAGGTCCTCATAGTTTCATTCCATTAAACGGAACTCAGTAATATGTGGGACAACAAAATCGTAGTATCTCTGACACAGTTCCAGGTTTTCAACCCTAACCTCCAACCCATATTCCCCACTTTAATTTCTTCTCGTTGCACTGAGAGAGGCAAGTTGATCTGCCAGTGTTTAGGGTTGGTGGATCTGTCAACAATTCATGTATCCATGAGGCACACTGATGTAGATGTTACATTGGGTACATTAAATAGGACACTAGCATAGACCCATCTATGCCCAGGTTTAATATGCACCTCAAGGTTGTGAAGCTACATAATGCATATCTCAAGTTCACAGAAATGGTTTAGGTATGAAATATTAGTGCTCCAGATATGCAACATCAAACTTGGTAATCCATAGGTACATATTAAATCTGAGTTTAGCTGAGTCTGTGCGAGTTGAGCAAAGACGTAGGGAATTAACGCTTAACCAATCAATTTGAAAAGATAGCACTGCTGAGATTAGGAGGCTCCTCCTATTGATAAAGGTCTGCATGGAAATCGAACAATAAAGACGTTGTCAAGGATAGGACAATTGAAGTTCTAAGGACCAAATAAACATGAAAAACCAAAAATTCTTACATTACAAGCTTAGTGGTCAGAGGTTACAATAAATAGTTTTATGCTTTTGTCAACACACCAACATTAGCACATAACCCAACTAAAATGAGTGTGTGAGTAAACAGCACATAACCCAACTAAGACGAGTGTGTGAGTAAACAATTATAGTATTTATTGCATGAAGGTAATCAAAGATAATGTCCATAGAAGTAAAAACGCACTGTATTGTTCTCACTGCTCAGTATTAACTTAAGTCAATTGAGCAATAAAACGTAATTGGATTAGGAAGGTACCTGAAGTAGAAGTAACGGTAGAGTGAAGCAGAGAGACAGCTGTGTTGATGAAGAGGGGATCTTCAGAAAGCCAGATTTTGATGGCATAATTGGCCGTTTGATAAAATATACATCCTGCTAAAATTGGCCACAGGTTGGTTCTTCCCTCTATTTTCATGGCCATGATTAAAGATAAAAACCAAAGGAACAACGTCGCTTTGAAAAACAAAGGTATAGCTGCAAGCCATCCCTTCTCGAGCGGTTGCTGCCTTTGCCTCCCCATTGATTGCTGTGTTTTTAAAACTCATGGAAAGTACTGATGACTCACAGAGATGAATATGGTTTATTTCAACGATAAATAATTGCATCGGATGTAACACATCCATGGCAGAGCTTTTGGATTTTTCGGGGTCCCTACACCACGAGCGACAGCTTTCTTAATTGGTTCATTCTTAATTATGAATGGTGATTATTAGAGATTGTTGACGACAAATGTCGTACGGAGCTCCGTAGACATAGTAGTGTGACTAAGGCATTGTTCTTGGTTATACAATCCGTATGGAGTTTATTAAATAGGTTAACCAGTTAAATAATAGTGAGTATTTATTGTTTAGTTTAAATATAGTTAAATTAAAGTAAAATATTATAAAAAATAGGAAAATAAAAATTTATATAAATTAATGTAATTTTGAGAAAAATAAATAAAATTGAAAAAAAAAAAAAAACTTACAATCAATACAATATAAAACAAATATCATAAATATAGAAAATTTTAAATAAAATAACATTAAACTAGACACTTTAATAGTGCAATATAAAACTCAATACTATAAATATAAGAAATATTAAATAAAGTAACATGAAACTTGACTATTTAATTGTCTTAGAAGCTTATTCATCAATCTAATTATATTGACTTGGCATATATATAATTGTATCATTTTTATTATCATATGGTGTACTTGTCAAAATTGGAGAAATCATTCTCCCCTAATTTGTGTCATCCTAACTTATTTTATTTGTTGCAGTGTAAATATTTAATCATAAATAATAAAGTTTGTGTGAATGTTCAATTATAACTAGTAAAGTCATTTATAATTTCTAATAAAATCAACTTTTTGTATATATAAGATCTCGTTTTATTAGACCACTTTGTCTCCATGAAGATACATTTCTAAATGGTAGTTGTTTACTATATGTGTTTGTATAATAGATGGTTGAGATTTGACCATAATGGAGGGTTGACTATAAAATTGTGTTACAAATATATTCATGATGCATTTGACGATGTCATGGTACCATCTCTGCAACTTTATGAATGTTATTTGTATTTTTTTATATTTTTTAATGTGAAACAAAAATAACAGATTAAGGTTTAGACCACTTTGTCTCCATACATTTCTAAATGGTAGTTGTTTACTAGATGTGTTTGTATGTTAATAGATGGTTGAGATTTGACCATAATGGGGGATTGACTATAAAATTGTGTTACAAATATATTCATGATGCATTTGAGGATGTCATGGTACCATCTCTGCAACTTTATGAATGTTATTTGTATTTTTTATATTTTTTAACGTGAAACAAAAATAACATATTAAGATTTATTTCAAACATAATGTAGTTTTTATTATTTTATAATGAACAGTAAACTTTATAATTTCATAGTTGTATTTTATATTTAGTGAATTTACATAAGAGTAATAGTAAAAAAATAAATAATATTCTATAAATTTAGGTAAAATGTAAATTTAAAAACATTTTAAAAAAATAACTTTCATCAAATTGTTGCTTCACAATGAATGTGAATTTGGAATTGGAATGAATTTGAAATTCAAATCGTGCTTGGTATGTAAATTTGAAATTCCACACGTTTGAGGTGCTCTTGTTGGAAAATTATCATCATACTCATATCGATGTTGATTTATTGTGAAGTGTTTGAGGTGCTCTTGTTGGAAAATTACCATCATACTCATATTGATGTTGATTTATTGGTTTAGTTAGAAAATTATGTTGCTAATAATAACACCTAGAGAAAAATTGTGGAAATTTGCAAAGCGGCAAGAGACCGAATGTATCATGTGAGAATGGAGTGCAAGAAAGATGCATGTGTATTATTAGATTTAATGCGAGCGATGGAATCAGTTTCGTTGGAGATCTTGAATTCAATCTAATTATGTAACCACACACTTTTCATTTGGCCGGTTTTGAGATAATAGTGCATGCCATGGATTCATTGTAAATGAAGTGATTCAATTAAAAATTAAATTATAACACTGCATCATATTTTCTTTGTTCTTTGTTGTAGGTGTGGTCACTAAAAAATGTGGAGGCCAACAAATTGGAGGACATGATTGGCCAAACCATGACAGGTGATTGCATGTGCTTAAATTCATTTGACATTAGCACTGGTTAACTTTTGTCAATGCTTTTACTATGGCCAGAGTATGAATGACCGGCATTTTAATTAAATTTTATTGAGAGATTTTAATGTCATTAAAAGAACAAAGTATTTGTTTTGTAAATAAATGAATAACCCAAATTCAAAGACAATTAATAGGCTGAAATTTATTTACTCTAATGATAATAATAATAATAATAAAATAACAACAACACCCTTAAAAAATAGTAGCAAGCTATCTTTATACACACTGTCTATGTCCATTAAATGACCATCTTCACTAATAATTAACCACTAAATTACATGAAAATAGAAATGTAATAATTTTCTTATAAATAATTTTGTTTAAATAATAATGTTAATGTAACCCAAATTGAAAGTTAATAGCTAGTTATAATTATTCACATTAAGAATGATTAACAAGGGATGACCATCCTTACTTAATTGACTATTATATTTTGGGAAAACAAAAAATATAAAAACTCATTAATGACAATATGCAAAAGCAATATCTCAATAAGAGAGTAAATATATTATTTTTACTACTTGGAAAAAACATTAAACTTTAATGTAACAAGTGTGGTGGGATTGAGTGTCCCAATGAAAATCTTCTTCCACCAAAATTACTGGGATATGGTAACAGGTGATAAGGATGACGTGTCACGAGGATAAAGTTTTAGTGACTTTTGAAAAACAATTGTCACCTTTGTGCATATATATCTCTTTACCTCACATAGAATACACTTCCATTCACGGATATAATTTTTAACAAAATTTTAGTGTGAAGATAAATTAGTGTTTCATATATATCTATTTACTTCCATTTACGGATATATTTTTTAACAAAATTTTAGTGTGAAGATAAATTAATGGAGGTTATAGATTAGGTTGTACAATATTTGTTTTTGGAAAAACCAAAAAGGTTGTATAGTACACATTAATGATGGGAGTACATTTGCCATCATTACAAAATAAGAGGTGAACAAATAATGTTTCAAATAAATCAATTTTAATATTGTTTAAAAATACTAAAATTTAGTTGATAATATTTAACTTTGGATAAATTTCAAATATTTTTGGTCAAAAGGAAACTAATATATGGTCAATGCAAAACTGAACACAATATATCTTGCCTACAGCAGGTATAATAAGGTAGTAGCCTAATGAAGAGATTTTTTAGATTTTTTTTTTGGGTAGATTTTTAGTTAATTTTGTCAAAATAATTGGGAAAATGATGAATCATATTAGTTAGTTCAAAAGGTCAACACAAAATTGATAGTGTAGTTAATTTGGAAGAACAATTTCAAAAAATCATAGGTGTTGAGTGTGTATAATCCAAATGCCTCAAGTGTTTCCTAAGACACTAAATCCATTTTTACATTCAAAAATATAATTTAAATGATAGAAAATTCCAATATCACCAAGAATCATGTCGTAGAATTTTGGTGAAAAAGGACAAAAATTTGTCTCATTATACTACATCATGAGTAAGATGTATTTCTATACGGTATGTCATCTTGTGTATGAGTCCAACTCTAATGTTACCGTGACATATTTATGCTAATGATATTCATATGATGGTGTTTGAATGCTTGTATGTGTCAATGGCTATCTATGTGTACCTTACATTCTTTTGCTAGATGTGACCATCATAATGACACAAAAGTGTGATGATTGATGTATTGTATTGGGCCATGCTGGGATGATCAGTGTAAAAGTGTTGGCCTAGACCCCCTTTGTAGTTGATCATGGCCCATCCTTTTACTGGCCATTTCAAGGTGCTTGGTTTTATTGTTACGACCAACGAACCCCTTAATTGTAGTAATGCCCTATCGAGTCAGCCAATGATGTCCTAGGTAGATATTTTGGCATCTTGAGGTGGATCTACTAGAAGACTTGATTTATGTGATCCTTTAACCACTCATTTATTTTATATGTTATGCAGAGTGTTGCTCTTATTTAAAGGTTGTCATATCTATATTTTAGCAAACCTATTTGTACCTCACATGAACCCTTTTGTTATGTATGTACCTCACTTTGGCCAAGAGATGATGTTTCCCTTATGCATTTTCACATTTCTTGAGGCAATCCCACATTGAGGTATTGGTTACATTCTTTAAAGCACATATGGACTATTTACACACACTTGGACATTATCTTCACATTCCATGTGGAAAACTATAGAGCACTCTCTATATTTGTTACCTTTGGAGCTAATTTTCATCCATTATAAGGGTTGACCTACACGTGTGAGCATCTATGACAATTGTGGGGGTTATTTGGAGCATGTGATGACTTGGAACAGTCACTTGAATGACTTATTATCTTAAACAAATGACATGGAACTCACTTAGAGCAAGTTTGATCATGTGGAGGTGACTTGAGGAGATGTTTTGAAGGCTTATTAGCCCATTTGGAAGAGTTTCCCACTTGTTGGGGTACCGTTTGCATTTCTGGAGAGGTCATTATACCTTCTAAGGCTAGACTTTAGTTGAAAAGTGGACTAAGTTGCTTGCTTACCATGTTTTGATCCCTCTCCAAAGCATTTTCAAGAGAATGTTGAGCTTCTAAGGCTAGTCGCTTCCATTATAAAGTTGACATCACCGTTGTTGTGAGGGGTTTGTGCATATGTGGCATCATATTCTTATTATTGACTTAGCCTCCTTACTTGTGTGGGTAACAAGTCACTTTTATGTGTTTCCTTAACCCAGAATTAGGGATAAAGAATGGTAGGAGCTAGAAGACTCATTTCCTCTCATTCCAAATTGTTGTGAATTATTAGGGATCAATTTCATAAGCCATTATCTTTCTTGGAGTTGCGGTGCCCATTCTTAGAGCTCCCTCTTTCTTTATTATTTGTCTTGGTTCATCAAAGATATTATTGTGAATGTTCAAGATATCAACATAGCTAGCAAGATCAATCCATTGAAGGACAAAATTATCACTTGGAAGGAGGATGTCCAGGGTTTGTATCTCTTCCATTCTCCTTCATTGGTTAGGTGGTTTCTCAATCTCTTGTCATGATTAATTTTATGCTCCTTGGCAAGCGTTTTAAGTCTCCTTTTCCAATCCATTATTGATCTTGTTGGTAATGGCCTTCCATTGAGGAAAATTTTTCTTATAGGGCCTTGGTTTTCATGTCTTATCTTGATTAGACAAGTGACTATTTAGCCTTGAGGGTTTAGTCTCTCACTTTAATCCATAAGCCTTGGATAAATAATTCTTAAAGGGGCATTCTCCTTGACACCTTGAGTGGATATAAGACTCTAAGTCTACTCCCAACACCTAATCAAAAACCATAAAATTCAAATTATTTTATTGCTTGTCTAATAAAGATAAAAATACAAAACAAATCATAAAAGAAAAAGAAGAAGAAAATATTTATGCATTCTCTAGAGAAAGTTAACAATTTATCTTGATTTCTAGACATATATGTGCAAGCATTTGTGTTTGATTGTTGACATCTAACCCTAAGGATGCAAATGGACTTATATATTTATGCTTCAAGGTGTTATCTAACATATTTTTGGTTGATTTAAGATGTTTATCAATATTATTCTGAAAATTAAATTGCAACCTAGAAATCATATTTGGTGAAATTATAAATGCTATGGTTTGGTGCCTAATAGTGGATTTCAACCCTCTTTTAGCCTAATTTTCATTCCTAAATTATTTTTAAATCTTATCTAACATATCTAGTAATAAATTTCATCTCTTAAGTGCTTAATTATGTTTATCTTACATTTGGAGAATTTTTAGTGGCAATTGAAGGGGATTCACCACCCTAGTTTACAAGTTTGTGCTAATTGAATGGTTATATATAAATTAGACTTGTAATGATCATTTTTTAGTCAGTATTACATGTTAAATTCATCACCCTAGCAAAAACAACCAAGGTCTTTTTTTTCTTTCTAAATGCATTTTGACACTCTTGGGTTGTTTTTCTCACCCCAAATCTACATTTTCTGCCTATTTTTTTATTATCATAAATCAGATATAGAATCTATGAAAAATAGTGACGTTGTCCTGATTTCAACAAATCTCAAGTATAAAGTTAATAATATCGCTTACTCTTTGTTTATGCAATCATATTTCACTATTGTGCATCAAAAGTTAACTTGTTCTAATATTTATTGAGTAATATCTAAGTGCTAGTTGACATTTTCTATTGTAAATTATGTTTTTTAGACCTAGCACTTATTAATTTTCTCCTATCCCTCATCATATTATGGTGGTTTATGCCCTAATTCCTTATTGAATGTTCTTAAGGCATTTATTCACTTATTGGGCACTAGTTTATCTAACCATTAGATGAGGTGTGTTTGTTGAAGTGAATCATCCTTGACATTATAATGATTTATTTGATAGGTTTACGATAAGGCTACTTCTTGTGGCTTCAAGGAGCTGAATTAAAGTGAAGGGGTATGTGTACTAAGGAAATAGTGGTGCATTTCAGAAATGTGCTTATCATCGTACCGCAACAGTTTAATGTTTCATAAGGGTGCTAATTTGGACAATAACAGAGATTAACCCCATCACCAAATAACATTATATAACTTAAAATGCATATAGGTAGAGGTTAACTAATTATGGGATAAAATAGATTACTTGAGGACAATAGGACACCCACATATCCCAAATTTGATGATATATTCTTACCATTATTATACAATGTATTGTTACAACAAAATCTAGCACCTCGATGCAATGCTTCATTAGATAACCTAGACATTGTGCAACAATGGGACTATCACCATTGTCATCTTAGCGACTACTCCCCTCGATTTCATGATGGATACAATCCAACATAAGGTATACTTTCCTAGTATATCTTAGTGATCAAATAACTCAATCAAGTTAAGCTAAGTTCCTCCTAAGGGTTCTACAATGATTTAACACTAAGGAATAAGGTTAGGTAATTGGGATTGGTGGACTTAAGAGTAATTTTTAAATTTGAGTTCAAATGTTCTAATGGCTCTCCTAGAGGCTTAGGTCAATTAATAGTGACTCAAGATAGGTTCCCTATCATACATAATCAATAATTACACTTGGCTATCATAAACTAGCTTGAAAAAATATGAACTATAACAACATAATAGTTCATGATAGTAGAAAATTTAGCCCCCAAAACTATAATAATAAAGTTTAGAATGAATACTAAAATTATGAGTAAACAAGAGAATAAAATACATTAATTGTTTATGTATAAAAGGGCATATAACAACAATTAAACCCTAAACATCAACCTTAATTTAGGGATGGAAAATAAACATTAAATGACACTTTTTCTTTTCCGATATTCCAAACAAAGCCTATCCTTAGGATAATACATCCAATATAACAAACATTGAAAATATATTATTTTGTTGTAATTAAACCTTGATTTACCCTAGAACAAATAAAAACTGCTTTTAAGGTTTCAAGGATTGACACAAGAGATAAGACTAGTGTCTTTCTCAATGTATAGCTAATGGAGTCTAGGTGTAATAAATCCTTGGATGAAAAGAGATGTATCTGGGCTCAAAGAAAGAAACAAAGACTAACTTGTGTCCCTTAACCTTGCAACCCTGGCATCCTTCTATTTCCTTATATAAATAATGGAGGGAACTAAACCTTTTTCACCTCAAAATAACTTGATGAAACTTTGTTCAAGGAGACTTGAGATATAAAAAATAACAACATAACCATGGTGCATATTTAATAACCATTATCCATCAACAATAAATAATATCAAAGAAAGATAACTCACATTTTTCATGCATCATAAAAGTTCACCATTAATCATCCATGAAAGAGAACCATCCACACCATGAACTCACTAAGAGAAAAGTGCACATTTAGTGCTCCATATTGATCTAGAGAGAAAAAACAAGTTAAGAGAAGTGATATCTCTCTAATTTCCAACGATCTCAAGTGAGGATAACATTGCCCTATTTATATTATGGTAACCAAAAACCTTTCCTCAATTAGGCTAATAACTCACTAAAAGCCCCTAAAACAACACTAATCCATAAGATAAGGTGGATAGGTCATTAACTCGACCCCAAAAATATCATCAAAAATAAAATATAATGCAAAAATGTGAAAAACTCCTCAAAAAGACTACATATGTGAGTGTAGAAGCCTCCAAAGGGTGATGTAATTTCCGAAAGGCATGTCTCCTCACAAAAATGGATCACTAAAAAGACATGTCTCCTCATGACATATCATAAAGGATAAATATCCAAGCTTAAAATCATCTCTCCAAGCTCCACATCAAGGAAAAGGCACCATGCCATCTCTAAGAGGCAATGCCCAAGGTAAAAAAGGTGGAGAAAGGTCTTTGTAGGTGTGCCAAGTTACCATGAAGCCCAGTGCCCATCATCAAGTATCCAACATCCATCATCCAAGTGGGTGGGATCATCTATCAACTATGTGTCATCATCAATTGTAACACCCTCCTCCCACATTTACCCAAGCTAACTGGTCCACCGGTGTTATACGGGAATAGTGTCCACACGGATGCTGCTATTCCCACTAAGATGGGTGGCTATCTTAGAAACAAACAATCAAAGTCTACTATTGATTCCTTTTATAAAAATAGATGAGAGGAGAACCAAGAGGGCCAACCTGAGTCTTGTGCTCGATTTCCTCTCCTTCTTGATAGATTTTTGTCGTTTCCTCTTTGTTTGCTCAGCTTCAAAAGGATCTGTAGAATCACAACAACATACTACTATGCAAGAAACAAGGATCTAAGTTCATAAATAATGCAGGATTAGATGTGCATTAACCATATACAAGCATATCTAAACAAGTACACAAGAATATGGAAGGAAACAAGAATAGATTTATTCAGATAAAAAGTAACAAGAAGATTACAACCATGAGCTTTGACCCAGCATCATCCTCTAGCTAAGAGGCCCTTCTTCACCTCAAGCAAAGCAAAATCACCCAACACTGTGAATGTACACTAGAATACCAACAACACTTCTCTATAAGTTACAAAACCAGCCTCTGTATCTCTGTGATGAGGGATCCATATATAGATGATTATAGGGAGGTGAGTCATCTTCTGGGTTCTTGATTAGTGTCCTCTCTCTGATAGTTCCTGCTTCGACTTGGAGAATGATGATCTCTTACTCATCCCTGGTCGAAAACAGAGAGGCAAGTGTCAAAGGGGAAGCTTCTGGA
>APFE030932141.1:19676-30623 GCA_000404065.3 Pinus taeda | reverse complement strand
TGATGTAATCAGTTGACCTTGTTCCTTTAGGCAGTGAAGCAACACTTTTAGGGACTTAAGAGCCCTCAGTTTATGGACATTTGTGATTGGGGTTGAAGTGCCCAAAAATGTCTATAACAACCGGGGTAAACATGTGACGAAGAGTTACTATGATATGATTCAACTCCCTAAGTGCAGTTAAGGAAGTGGAATCGACAAACCAACACTTTACAGACCTCCCTCAGGTGCTACAAGACCCCAAGAGTTAATCTACCACTCCAAGTGCCCAAACCCTGAGTTAACCTAGCCTTTCAATGAATTAAACCCCTAGTCACTACCATGACATGGGAATGCATGCAACTGGGACCTTCTAGTTGCTCCCACAATGCATGCAAGGGAGAGACTACAGGCTTTTTCAGTCAATTCAATGCCAAAGACTACGAGATTTAAACCAATTTTTCAGGGCTAGTCTCCAAACCACTACCCAGAACTTGATGAGACTTTCCAAAACAATAAATGACACCAAGACAAAACCTATAATATAAAACATGATCAAGGAATTGACCTAACCAAGCATAACCATGACAAAGATTTCATTGAACACATTGTGCACATGTAATCTATAGGTTATAATAACAGATCTGAACATAGGGGTCTCATACTTATCTGGGAATCTCTAAGAAGCATTGATGCCTTATCACATTAGTTTCATTATCATATATTAGGTCATATATTCATTATTCATTCATTTAGAAATAAAAAACATAATGAGAGACATACATCATCACTATCATAAAACATACTCATAACTATCATATAAACAACATAAATAATAAGGATACAACAACCATAGAATCCACATTTAAACCAATACATTTACACATGAAATACCAAGGAGAAGGAACTCTTATTAATGAATGCAAAATCCAACCAGGTTTGGGACTTCCACGAACCACCCGAACATAGATTCACTCGAAAAAATCTTTAATTCAGTCAACCACCCTTGTGCCATATTCCAAGCATGAATGTGGGACTCATAATCAAAACTCAACCAGGGATTCCTGAGGCTACATGACCTCACCCTCATCAATAGAACTAGGCTTTATCGTAATCCTCATCGGATCACTGGGCCAAAAAAAGCATGGATACCAACGGATTTCTCCACCTACACCATGACGAATTTTCCTGTCTCCTAGTCTCTAGGATTGACCATATATCCCGCCATTCACTGGTCGAGGATTCCTAGGCCTAATCAAGACACCAGCCTCTGGACTTTATCGCAATCCACACTAGATCACTAGACCCTAATTGAGACTCCACTCTCTAGGCTTTACTGTATATCCCATCCCATGATTCCTAGGCCTAATGGAGAGCTCACACCTCTAGGCTTTATTGTATATCCCGCCATTCACCAATCAAGGATTCCTAGTCCCACCGAGGAAATACAAAATTTGGTTTTACCACAACCCATAGTTTGGTTCAAGGGTCACTAGGTCATGGCTTTACCGCAATCCACAGTGTGGTTCAGGGATAACTAGGCCATGTGTTCTTCCTTTCAGAGATCCACCTCACTCAACTTCGAATCCATTTGGCAATCCATCTCAACCAAAAACATGAGAACCCACCACACCATGGCTATCAAGAAATGGCAAAGCAAGGGTAAAGAACATTGTCACACCTAGAAAATCCCATGCCCATGACAGCAAGAGAACCAAGATCACACATGCATAACCATGCATGCCAAAACTAGCAAGGAAATCACACAAGAAAATCGATACCTGCAAATAATCCTATTGTAGTTGCTTGATCTTGCTCTTCCTTACTTGATTTTTTCTTCCTCTTGCCTTCTTTGCTCTCCTTGATCCAATGCTGAAGTGCTCCAAGAAAACTCTAAGTGTACAAGAGTATGAGAGAGCGAGAATAGAGAGGGAGCTCCAAAAATGAACTAACAAAAGGTACCAACTGATATTCAAAAACCTTTTTATTAATGAGGCTTCTATTTTCTTCATTTTCCATTATTTTCCTTCATTTTCCTCCTCACATGCAACCTATGACCTTTCACCTTCCTTTTCTCCTAATTTCCATTATTTTCCTAAATAAATTGCCAAAAATGTCATTTTGTCTTTCCAAAGCCTTTGCCATTTCCTTTGCCAATTTCCTTAGCCATAATAAACCAATTGAACACCCATACTAGGATGTTTTTCCCAACATTCAACTTGGAATAAGTGTCCCATAACTGTGATTATGATTTTGCCTTTATTAACTTTATTTACATGGAATTTTCACCAGGGTTGTTACAGAACCCTCCCCCTTGGGGAACACCATCCTTGGTGTTCAACGACACCTACAACCAACAAGACTATTGTAAGAAAAACATACTTCCCGTGGAGCTTTATAACTTAGCTCGATTCACTATTTACAATGTTCAACCCGCTGAAAAGCAAACCAACATGACAACCATAATGACATGACACCCATACCGCTTATTGGAACTTTATAACACAACTCATGGGGGTATTTACATCCATATACATATGTACATATACAAAAAACTTCACACTAAAACATATACCAAAAAAATTCTCTCAACTAGCGAATAGAGAAGGATACATAGCCCGCATTTGATCTGCCAACTCCCTTATAGCTTCATTGGGCCCAAAGTGCTTCCGTTGCACTTTAACTTGCTCGATTGCTCAGTTCCGGAGAATGAGAATTTTTCTCTACAATATACACTAAAGTTATAGTTGGAATTCTCCATCTGGCTCCACCTGCAATACAAACCAATCAATCACGTGATCAATATCTTTAACATATTTCTTAAACAATGACACATGGAAAACATCATGGACTTTCATTGTCGGAGGAAGTGCAAGTCGATAGGCTATTGGTCCAATCCTTTTAAGAATATTGAAAGGTCCACAAATCTGAGGTGTCATCTTGGCACATGATCCAATTTGCAATGAGCTCTTCTTTGGCTTGATGCATAAGTACACCTGTTCTTGAACCTGAAACTCCTTAGACAACCTATTTCGATATGCATAAGTTTTCTATCTGTCTTGTGATGTCTTCAAATTCTTCTTTATTACTTGCATTTTATGTTCCATGTCTGCCAACATGTTCGCTCCAATCAACACCCTGTTAACTGCATTATACAGGATTTATGATTGCAGACAAAAGTATCTCCCCTAAGTTAGTGACTAACCTAGAACAATAGAGAGACAAGGAACCCAATGCTTTTCCTTAAAGTAAATAAATGACAGAGTGAGCCATACCTAGAATCCTTTGCACACTTTGCTCCTTCTTTAGCTTGGAAGCTCCAATTCTAGCTCTGAATGCCAAAATTAGAACCCGCATAGTCAAATAACAAAAGCTAAGAAATTACGAGATCTATGCAGTATCATCTAAGTAATTCATTCAATAGATCAACATGGTATTGAAATATATGAAATAACAACATCACATATAGGAAAACAATGAATTATTTGCATTAATATAAATAGAAGGATATTACAACCAGACGTAGCAATTGATCTTGTAGAAGAGATCCTCCAAGTTGTTGACTTGTCCTTTCCTTGTCACAATATGCATCTCCAATCACCCTAAATGCATGAGATAATAACCACTCACTACAACAACATAAGGGAAAAATCACTCTCCAAAAGACAACTTCCAACCACATAGAAGGCTAGGGATATATATAGAAGTAGGGTAAGTTCGGAGTTCTTATCCAATTACCAATCTAGGGTAAGAGATACACCTTTGATGGAGGGATAGGATCAAAGTATAAGTGGTGAAAACTCCAAAGTAGGGAAGGATAGGATCCAAATGTTTTTATCAAAGATAAGTAGTTAAAATAACTTATGGAAACTCCTAGAATGGGAGGCTTCTGGAATCTCGATCATTCTCCCGTCTTTCTAGAATCAACGTAGGTGCAAAGGAGAGCAACCTGCTAGTGATCAATGTAAGCCACAATGGAGCAACTTGTAGGTGAACACACCCTAGTAGGCTTACAGGGAATGTTTCGGGTACTGAAACTAGCTTAGATGAAGCAGTTTAAGGCTAAAACTCCGGGGGTTGAAGGGAGCATGCTCAGGGCTTTGTGCAAGATGGTGGAAAGGGGGAGTAGGATGTTGATTGATCCCATTAGGAGGCTCACTGATAAAATGTGACAAAATGGCCTATAACAGAATGCCCCCTAAAGCGCAAAGTTAGAGGTGATGACTGATGACTAAAGTGCTTTACCTTGTGACAAGTAGGGATCAAGGACAACCGATGAGCTTCATCCGTTACAATACATTTACAACATGACATCTTTGTTTGATGATGAAGGCATACCCATACTCACCTCATAAGCTAACATAACATGTGTAATGATCAAAATACATGTCCATAGATGCAACTAGTGGACCCATGACTAGATGACTGTCTATATGATCATGACCATCATACATTGTGATCTTTGTATAACTCTTGAAATTGCAGCCTGGATGATGAAACCAGATTCGGGGTCTTCTATCTCGTTCACATGACCAACCAATGTGTGAGTCTAACCATGTGAATCAATGAGTTGGAGTCGAACATGCAGACATCATTTTATTACCGACGAATGATGTAAGTCATTAACAGACACGAGAGAAACCACTAATGATGTTAATGGCTTTCAAGTTACTATAGTGCAATCTGTATGTTGTGAATGAATGAGTTGATGTCTAACACCACCCATAATCTTTTGATCGAAGGCCATTGATGTAAACCTGTTATTGAGAGCGAGGAAACTTGTCATTGACGTATGCAAGCACCAAGGTACCAAAGGTTTGTTTCTAATTCAACTTCCTGGATGATGTGTTGATGTTGACAAGAAGCCACCCGTTGCAGGAGGGCCTTGATGTATCCCCATCAATGACACGAAACGGGTATCATGATTGAGACAAAATTATCAGAATGATTTTGACATGGAACTGTATCAAGAAAGGCATACATGAAATGAAGGCTTAAGAGTATTGTAGTAGAGATCAATTGAATGACTTCTCTTGAACACACCAAAGACACTGCATGGAGTTGGCAACATTGACCCAAAACCGAAATGGAGGCTCTGAAAATGGTATGATAACCAAAATACAAGTAGATTACCCAACCCAATAGCCACAAAGATGAAGTGGAAGAGTGTTGTTTTCAAGTGCGACTCGTTGCCATTAGCAAAATGGAATCCCTTATTTTCCCGATTTCCCCAACCATGTTGGTTAGTACCTATTTATTTTTTAAAAAGCTTGAGGAGGATAACATATACTTGATCTGTAAGTTCATCCTTTGGATGAATCCCTTCGATTATATTTAACAAACCCTAAGAAGGAGTGGTTCAGCCTCGTCATGATAGATGAGTCCATTGTTGTTTGATGTTTTTACGAGTCCAACGAAGGTAAAACTTGACATATTTTTCATGTTTAGAGAGTTTGAAAAAGAGGCGAAAAATAAAACTCCAAATGTCCCATTTCGTAGGTAGTCCCTTAGGTTCGGAAAGGTAACTAAGGTATTCCTTTCTATCTCAGTCCGGAAAAGGGTTAAAATTAAACTGAGTAGACTTCTTTTCATTTACTTTTACGAGTTCAAAAAAACAAGTGCTCGACAATATTTTCATATTTTAGGAGTCTGAAAAGCGCTGAAAGAGGACTCCAGGGGGTTTCCTTTTACGTAGGTTTATAGAGTCTGAAAAAGTGATAAAAGTATAATTTGTGGTCAAAGTAACTTGTTCAAACATAATGGAAACTTTCTAACAATTGTCGACCTGCTCAAAACACCACAAGAAGGATTAAACATACCTGTTTCATAATAAAAATGATGCATATCTAGGTCAAAATACCAAAAATGAATAAAATAATGAGAAAATGACCATAAATATTAAAAATGACTTCTCATTTTTACCATCTTACATTTTACCTTCAACAGTGAGTATTTGGAGCCCTTTTTCTCTCGATCTTCTGCCACTAATTGCGACCAATCCACGGAACCATTTCGAGTGTCGTCTCTTCCAGGTTGGAACTAAAACCTTTCTCTATCTTTCCACGATTCATTTTTGTGTTTTCATGCAAAAATGTTTAAGGTTTTGAGGAACTTGGGGTTCATAAAAAATTCCCTAGGACTAATGCACCCCCCCGTGTCGAAAATTGTGTTGCACCTAGGCAGAGAAACATTGCAGACAAAGGTGCAACGCTCTGGTAAACACTATTGGGGTGCGTTGGGTGCATTTCTCTAAGTTTTCTTTCATCTTTTCCTCAAATTTTGTCAATTTTTTTGCATGGGAAAGAGCCTAATAGATTCCTTGTTGATGTTTCAAGTACCCATTAGCACAAAATGACATTCATTTAGAGAGAACAAGAACATGAGGGACAAGATTTGAATGTGGAAAATGACCTTACTACCATCTAGGTGCTCAAAAATTGTGGGTTATTCAAATTCTTCTGGCTTCCTGGTATGAGGCAACATATGGAGTTGTTTAAATACCTTGTCCATTCATGGGATATTCAGGGATACGCATTTAGGTTTGGGGAGAATCTACTCGAGATACAGGTAGAGAATATTTACTTTCTAATAGGATTGTCAAAGAGAGGTGCCTCCATCTCTCTTCTAGGTGGCAGAAGTGGTAGAGAGATGCTGAAAGACTATATCACTACCTATTGCAGACCTCAAGTCCTTCCTACTTGGGATGGAAAGATCAACATAAAGGATGTGACCCAATTACCTTTGAGAATGATCTTGTTCATTATTGCAAGATTGGTAGGAATCTCAACACTTTATGTACCAAGCAAATCATACATGTAGTATGTGATAGAGTGTCTAGAGTTGACAGTATTCAATTGGAGTGAGGGTGTCTCGGTCAATTTGAAGGAACATCTTACTAAAGCAAAGGAGGGGAAATTGAAAAAATTCAACTATGGTGCAATCTTAGTCTCTTTTTCTCTATAGCGGGTATCATTATTGTAGCCTCAACAGATTGTACTTGAGTCCATCAATTCGAGGACCCCGAGGATGAGGAGGTGGATAGACCATATGAGACGACATGTAGGGATCAAATTTTCACCAGCCTTCTTTGGTTGGTTGCATAGACAGTTCATCATTATTAATGATTATCCTTACACAGGAATGGATTTTCATGATGATACTGAGCTTGAGTTGCGTAAGGGTGAGCAATGGGATGCTTTAGGTAAGATACTTTGACCATTAAGTTTTTTTTAAGTTTTACAATTTTTTTGTATTTTTTATGTTCCTGAGACTAAACTATTTGATGCTTTCATGAATATATCAGACTTGTTCGACCAGTAGATGATACATATCTTCATCGCATAGAGAGACAACCACAGGAGGAGGCAGCGGAACCAGTACAGGTCGCTGTGGTAGGATGAGATTCACTATGGGATCTTGAGATACCTTAGATGCTATCAGAGGTGGAGTGCCACATGGATGGACTTACACATGGAATTGATGACACTGTGGTCAATCAACTTCCATTATGACTTCAGCAACACACAATCAGAGTGCCTAGTTGTACTGGTCGATTATTGAACGAAATAGCTCATGCAGTGTCATTTTATCATAAGCACCACTGATTTGTCTACTTAGATGTTTTGCATGTAGTTTTTATATGGGTGATGTAGCCATATGTGTACTCAGGGCACTACTTTTGTAAACCAAACTCTCTCTTCTCTCTCTCTCTCTCTTCTCTCTCTCATCTCTCTTCTAATATTATATTATATTTATATATATATATATAGATTCAGTGTTTCCTAGCTCCTATTCTGCTTTCAAATATGAGGTGATGTGAATTGAGAGTTATTTACACTCGTTGCAAATGTTGATTTTTAAAAAAGTAGCTAGGGAATTTACTAATGTGTTAAGATTTCTAGAAATATGTTCATATCATATGAAATCAAAATGTCTTTCCATAAGATGCACTCTCAAAACCATGCAAAGGATGACGAGATTTCTCATTTAATAGATATTAGCGAGTTGTATTACTACGAGTTGTGAGTCAAGCATGTTGACTATATGACAGATACCATGTGAAACAACATCATATAGTAGCTCAACCACTGCGCTATACTCAATGATGTTGTTAGTAGAGCAACCAATGCAAATCCCTTGCATGCTTACTAGCTCACCATTTGGAGCAAAGATATCCCACATTGTGGAGGATAGGTTCCTTGTACTGCGGATAGCACCATCGACATAACCAATATATGGTTCTAGAGAGGTTGACATTCTCAATCCAAAAGTAAAAAGAATCAACAGAAACCATGGAAAACTCTGAAAAACACACTGCAAACACACTCAACACACTTATAGACAGTATGTACACAATGTACTATGCATGGGAACAAGAATAGTATTTTTTGAGGTACAACCCATTTCTAGGCTGCGTGAGTGAAACTCCATCGAGGTCTACTAACTCATAAGCTCCTTTTGCAAGGGCACGCTTAACAATGTATGGTCCCATCCACATAGGATGTAACTTTCCTGGACCCGACTTATGTACCTCCTGGTCATATAAGAGAACCAAATCTCCTTTCGAGAAGACTCTAGGCTTAACATTCTTGTCATATTGTGATTTTATGCGTATTTTATGGGCTTCATTGGCTAACATGGCATTGCGTCGGGTTTCATCCAAACGAGTTAGATGTAAAAGAGGCTCCTCCTCTGCAAAAGTAGCAAGAAGAAGTTCGATAGCTAGTTTTAGTGATGGAATTTCGCATTCGATGGGGAGGATCGCTTCCAAAACATAGACCAATTGGAATGGTGTGAATCCGATAGCAGTCCTAATTGAGGTTCGGTATCACCACAAGGAAACAAAGAGAAGCAAGTGCCAATCCGATTTGTGGACCCCTATTATACGTTGAAGAATAGTCTTAAGAACTTTGTCAATAGCCTCAACTTTTCCATTAGCTTGAGGATAATAGGGAGTGGAATTTTCATTTGAAAGTCCCAATTTGACAGCTAATTCAGTCGTCATATGATTCCAAAAATTCTTCCCGCGATCCATTACTATTGTTTGTGAAACACTAAACCTCGCAATCACGTGGTTGAAGACAAAGTATGCAGCTGTTTCGCTGGTGTTGTTAAATATAGGCATCGCCTCGGCCCACTTGGTAAAGTAGTCAACAACGACAATAATATAGCTACGCCCCCCAACCAAATGAGGGTTACATGTCATAAAGTTGATACCCCATTTCGCAAAGGGACCAATAGCGACAACATGATACAACAAAGTAGACAGAGCGTTGTAAGGTACCCAATTTACATAATTTAATGGAATTGCTACTCATAAAAAGCCCTAATTTTCTATTAGCATCATTTAACAAAATTTTTATTCAGATTAACGGAGAATTCAAAATCCAATTATTCATTTGATAATACTTACTTGGAATTTTGTCTGATGATGTTTCTGGGAGTTTCTCCTCCCACTTCCGTTATCAAAATGACCAAAACCTCTCAGCCAAACTGGGCACAACCTCGGTACCCAGCTCCAAAGTACTTTACAAATGAGTTACTCTACCCCTATACCCAAAAACCCAAGAACAATTGAGGCTTCTCTCAACCTGTGACTTTCTAAGTAAATTCCTCCTCCCTGCACTTCATTTCCCCCCAGCAAAAAGTGCCCTTCTTAGTCGTACTCCCTTCCCATTTTATTTCTCCGGCTCACCGCTTTTCTTCCATTTTCCATCTCTGTGTCACTCCTTGTTACGTGGAACTTTGCATGTCTTTGATCTTGTAATGATCTTTATAGATTTGATTGTGTAGGTTCTCTTTTAAAAGGACAGGCTACATAGAATTCATTTGATTAGTTTAATTAGGGTTAACATTACTTTGTTAATTTAATTCACCTTATTTATAATTTTAATTAAATTACATTATTATTTTATCTATTTTACTCCAATATAATTTGTAAATTAAATTATATTTTCTTTTTGTAGATAAGGGTGGTATATATATATATCAAGTACCTAACTTGATATATTAATTATATTCTGGTGAGATGGAAATTTATTTTGGTAACCAATTCATTACCCTAACTTAGCCATTTTCCAGTATTAGCCAGTATGTCTACTAGTGCAATACATGTGGTTCATGCATATGTAGCTATCATATGGATGCCCCGTATGTATGCTAATATCCACATTTTGTTTGTAGTTGTAGGTGAGCCATTACATACATCCCTCCTTTGAAAAAACTTCGTCCTAAAGTTAGGATTTATATAGTATATTGATAATTATTTAGTGATTAGTATAATCATATAAGAATTGTATTTCATAATTGAACTTGTTTGACATGGGGCATTTTTTAAAATTTGGGTTCTCGAATATTTTAAAATTTTACAACTATAATATTCATGTCTTGCCCTTGTCAGGTTTCCAAGCTATTCGAGAAGCATCCCATCCTTCCTATTCTCTTCCACTCCCACCCTATCCATCCTCTATTGGAATATGCCATGGCATCAGCTATACTGATATAACCATTCATAAACTCTAAGGATGACAATGTCGACTATATCAAACTGATTCCCCATAAGGCATCTAAAAGTCATCATCACACATCTAGGGGAGCATGACTTGCATAGTCCTCCCATGACTCTAGATTTTGGAGGAGAAATGGTGGGCAATACCTCCACCCCTCATAGTGGGACCCATAGAAAAATTTAGGGGCGAATGTTCACCCTTTGGCGAAATTAAGGGGTTTTAAATTTTTAGTCGGTGAATATTTTGTATCATAGTACATTTTTACAAATCAACTCAAATAGCCCACCTTATTTTAAGGGAGAGGGTAAAAAAGGTAATTTTAGCCCTTGAAATTAGGAGTTACAACCTTCGATTCGCCCATTTTCAAGAATAGGTTTTATTTAAGTGAATCCATTCGCCCATTTTCAAGAATAGGTTTTATTTAAGTGAATCCTATGGGCCAAATACCATATTTATAAAAGAG
>APFE030932141.1:843-18600 GCA_000404065.3 Pinus taeda | reverse complement strand
CGCCATGCTTGGTGAGAGATTCGCCAAAAAATTATATATACATATTATATTATTGATAAAATTGCCTTCCATTTTTCGTATATACCATGGAGATTCGCCCATTTATTATACTTATAAATTTAGGGGGTTCTTAAAATTTTCCCTGGTGGGACCAGGGTCAACGACTTATCGTGGAATCTTATTGAGCCTTAATTGTTCTTGGGTTTTTGTCATCACGTGGTCATTTTGGTAACAATGTTATTTGCAATATAAATTCTTGCCCGCGTATTATAACATATGCATCAATATCTTCAAAATAAATTGTATTTAAATAATGGTTTCTGTGCATTTCACATATGTTTCTATCTACGAAATTGATCTTTGCATTCATATAATGTACTTAGCCATGTCCAATCCATATATCTGTAAGTTAACTTTCATATTAAATGTAGCCATTCTTTTATCTCTATCTCATCGATCATGTTAATATGCATAAATGAAATAAAGTTATAGCTCTCTCATCCATAACATAATTCAAAATTTAGATTTCATAACAACGTTAATCAATTACTAAATTTCATATTGGTATCCAAAATTCAACAATGTTAATTTAAATAACATATTTCATATTGGTATCCACGTACTAGTGGAATGAAGCAAATAACATATATCATGTTCCGGTAACATAAAAATTTCATTTTTACATGTGATCATCTAAAAATAATTTTAAGTGTCTGATTTAAGGTAAAGTAAATATATACAAAATATGGCTTTAAGTTCCTCAAATTTAACACAAGTTGGGGCATTTCTGACATATGATCTTTGTATCTTCCCAGGTAGCCAATCCATGGCTATACTTGTCCCACTGGACCTTAATTTGGTGTATCATATGGTTCCTGAGTTATCGAACCCTACGTTACAGTATACATAATGGTTCAACTGAAATGGTTCCCTCATTGGAAACCTGCAGTTCCTCCCATTGAAGGTTATGAGATTTGTTAGCTATGTAATGTGTTAATACATATACATGAAATATATTATGAACTTTATGCAAGTGGGGTGGCAATGCAAGACGATAGGTGATAGGTCCAACTTTTTCTCGAACTTTGAATGGCCCAATAAATCGGGGCAATAACTTTGTTCCTTTTCCAAATCGGATGGTACTTTTGTTTGGTCTAATGCAAATGAAAACGTGATCCCCTACTTCATAATTCATATCTGTCTTGTGAGCATCAACATAACTCTTTTTTCTATCTTGTGCCTCTTTCAATCGTTGCCTAATTTGTTTTACCTGTTCCTCCATCTCTTGGATTAATTCTAGCCCCATTATCACCCGATCTTCTAACTTGTCCCAACTTAATGGTGTTTTGAAAGGCTTGTTGTACAATGCTTCTAATGGAGGCATCCCAATTGAACCATGGTAACTATTATTGTATGCAAATTCAACTAAGGGTAAATATTTTTCCCAGTGTATACGTTGGTCCATAACATACATCCTCAGCATATCTTCTAGTACTTTGTTCACCCTTTTTGTTTTTCCATCAGTCTCAAGATGAAAATATGTACTTAAATTTAGTTGAGTTCCTAAGACTGTTTGCATACAAGTCCAGAATCTTGAAGTGAATTGTGAATCATTTTTCTGATATGATCTTCTTAGGTACTCCATGAAATCTGATAATTTCATTGATAAATACATGAGTTATGTCAACAACTTTCGTAAGTATCTCTTATAGGAATGAAATGGGCATTTTTCACTAATTTTTCTACCACAGCCAAAATCGAATTATTCCTTTGTTGAGTACGAGGTAGTTCGATGATAAAATACATTGAAATTATCTCCCATTTGGTCATAGGAATGTCGTGACGCTGTAGGAGACCTACTGGATGACAATGGTCAACCTTTACTTTCTGAAATTCCAGATATTTTGCAACGAATTGGACAATATCATGTTTCATACCTACCCAAAGGAAGAGCTTCTTTTTATCACATACATTTTCTTTACACCAATATGTGCACAATACAATGCCCTATGGGATTCCTTAAGAATGGTGTTTCAAAGATCCCCACTATCAGGAATGTACATCCTTTCATGGAATCGCAAAATTCCAGCATCTTCTAGTTCATATCCCTCAAACTTAGGTTCTTTTTGCTTTTTACTATCACGACCGGTTCTCACTTTTAAATACTAACTATCTCCCAAGAGATGTTCTAGTACTCACTTCCTCAAGTCTACCTTGATAGGTATGAGGGAAAATATCCTTGGCCTTCTACTTAGAGCATTTTCCACTACATTCTCTTTCCCTTTTATGTAGGAAATTCCAAAGTCATACACACTGAGGAATTCACTCCATCATCTTTGCCTAGTATTCAAGTATCTTTGAGTGAATAAATATTGTAGACTTTGATGGTCGCTTTTGAGCATAAAGCTTCTCTCTACTAGATAGTGTCTCCATATCTTTAGAGCTAGCACTACAACAACTAACTCTAAATCGTGTGTGGCGTAGAATTCTTCATGAGGCTTTACTTTCCATGAGGCATATGTTATTACACCTCTATCTTGCATTAGTACTGCACCTAACCCTTGCTTGAATGCATCAGTACACACAGTAAAATCTTTGTCCATATCAGGTACTCGCAAGATTGGTGCACTGGTCAACAATCTTTTAAGTTCAGAGAATGTTCTATGACATTCTCCAGTCCATTCAGAACTAACTCCTTTACACTGGAGGGTTGTGACAAGTTTAGAAATTTTGGAGAATCCTTCTACAAATATTCAATAGTAGTCAACTAAACTCATAAATCTTCTCACTTCATGCACATTTTTTGGTATCGTTCATTCCATGATTGCCTTTAATTTCTAAGGATCTACTCAGATCCCTTCACCAGATATAATATGACCCAAGTAATGAATCTTTTTTCTAAAAGAAGGAACACTTGGATAAATTTCCATATAACTGGTGTTCTCTAAGGCAAGATAATACTATCTGCAAATGTTTTTCATGCTCTTTCTCATTTTTGGAGTAGATTAGAATATCATCTAAGAATACTTGTACAAATTGATCGATATATTTGCAAAAAATGTTGCTCATAAGGTTCATGAATATCGTTGGTGCATTGGTCAAACCAAATGGTACCATAGTAAACCCATAATGCCTGAAACGTGTTCAAAATCCAGTCTTAGAGGTAGCGCTTTCCTTAATCCTTAGTTGATGATAGCTTGATCGTAGATCAATTTTTGAAAAGAAAACAACTCCCTTTATTTGACTGAAGAGGTCACCAATTCGAGGCATAGGATACTTATTCTTTATTGTGGCTCAATTTAAGTCTTGGTAGTCTATGCATAATTGCAAGGAACCATCCTTCTTCTTGACAAAAATTACAGAAGCACCTCAGGGTGAAATATTGGATCAAATGTGTCCTATATCTAATAGTTCCTTCAACTAAATTTGTAATTCTTGAAGTTCTGGAGCGGTCATTCTGTAAGGTGTTTTAGAGATTGGTTTTGTACCATGTTTCAATTCTATTGTGAGATCCAACTCTCTTTCGGGAGGTAATTCTGGTAGTTCCTTTGGAAAAACATGCATAAATTCAGATAATATTGGATATTGTTCTAAGGATGGTCCTTTCTCTTTGCTTACTTCTTGAATTACATATACCTGACAATCTTTTCTTAAACAATTCTTCATTTGCATTGCTAAGATGAAGCATAACGATACTTTTCTCTTAATACCTTAGATTTGGATCGTCTCCCCTTCATCATTTATACAAAGAATTATTTTCCCATAACATTCTACCCATGCTTGATGAGCTTCTAACCAGTCCATCCCTATGACAAGGTCATAAGTTCCTAGGGTTGTGACATAAACTTTTAACTTAGTTGAATAGATCCCTAGATCAACTTTGCATTCCATAACAGTTAAATCTATGGATTGGAGTTCTCCTGAAGCCATTTCCACCTGTTTGAAATCGTTTTTCTTATGGGTTGCCAACCCGCATTTATTTAATGCATATGACGAAATGAAACTATGAGTGGCACCAATATCAAATAATATTTTGAGTTTTATGTCGTTAATAATAACTGAGGATTCCACTACAATGGACTGATGTGTTGCCTGGTTGTTGTTGACTATAACATGGATTCTATGATTGCCTTGGGTATTTTATGATGGCTCTTTTCTTGTTCTATGCATTATACTTAACGAAGCTTCCAGAAAATCACATTGAAAATGTAGTCCTCCACATACCCAACAATTAACCTGGGTTGATCCCCTTGAGTCAATTTGTGAATTTGTAGACGAGGAGCTCTATCCTCTTGTGCCATTTCCTCTCATTTTTCTTCCTCTATTAGCAATTCCTTGAGATTTCCATGGACTCGTGTTTGATGATTCAACAGCTATAGTTTTAACTTTCATGGGAGCTCTTTCTCCTACTCCTCTTGGGGTAAATATATTAACATAAGGAGGTTATCTCGAGATAATTCCCGTAAAGAAGTTTCGAGGAGTCTTTCCTAGAAATCTAGGCTGTAGGGGTTTTGTTAGCCTGACATCCCTTTTTATTCCCAGATGCTCCTATGCATAATGACCACATTCAAATGCCTCGACTACTAATGATGGCTTCCACATCCTAACCATAGCCCTGATTCGAGGATTTAATCCATATACAAAGCACTCAGCTTGATGTTTGTCAATATCTAGATAATGAATATATTTCACAAGCTCCATAAACCTTGTCTCATATTCCTCCACGATTTTGTTATCTCAGACTAGTGTATGAAAGGCCCTAACTTGCTACTCTTGAAAATATAGTGTTTGTTAGGGCCTAAATCTACTTCAGGCTGAGAAAGGCAGTTCTAGGGTAACATCAAACCACGCTTAACCTAGTAGCTAGCCCTACTAGGTCGGGAGAGGGCTCTCTCCTTGTCAATCTCAATGAAAATTTATCAAAGAAGGATTGAGATGACTGATTTAAAGACTAATTTTAGGCTAGGTATATGCTCAAATGAGTTTTGATTGAGTTTTATGTTGGTTTGTTGGATCAAAAGTGAAAGGTAGTTTTGGTTCCGAGGAATGGACTCAGTCTTGAAGAGATTTTTGTGGAGCGAGGTAGGAAAATGCTTAAGTACTTTGAATTAAGTAAAATGGAGAGTCTTAAGACTGGTGAGGAGTTGGAGAGGGCATGAAAGTATCAGGAATCCTCTTCAAACAGTTGAAAACATGAAAAGCTAAACAAACCCTAAGGTAGAGCACTGCAAAATCAATGATTTCCACCTTTATACTTGATTCATTTAGTTAAGCTGAAAAAGAGAGAGATAATGGCACACATAAACACGTGATAACTTGAATTACAGAAGGAGAAACAATACTAGATCACCTTGCCATAGGAATCCCACAAGATGTTGTAAACCCTGGTTTATTTCCTTGCCAAACTACAGAGATGAATGTACAATGATGGTCAAAGCTTTCACAAGAGTCCAACCTTTGATAATGACTGAAAAACATATGATGTAGACCTCCAGACCACCTATGCTATCCATCAGGGGTCGAATCCATGAGAAGAGGGGTGTTTTCAACCATTTCTAAACTAGAAACACAAAAATATGTAGTGGAACAACTTGCCTCTAAAACCCGGGAAACTGATTCATTCAACTCCAAACCACCTACAACTGATGTATCTACCTTATCAAGTCAATTTTCATCATTTTTACATCATATTACATCAAGTTATCTCATGAATTTGACCATAAGAGAGAAAAAGTCAAACTAGAAGAAAACTAGGTGAAAAACAGAGTTTTTAGGCAAAATTGACACTTTTTCATCCTGTGCGTAGCGCCACTTTTTCTGTGCGTAGCGCCTTTTCCTAGCTACATTTGGAGGCCTTCCCCTTCACCAAATTTGCTCCAAGTAGGCTTGTTGGAAATTTATGTCTGTCTACTTTCTAGAACAAATGGAATTTCTGAATTAGATGCCCATTTGCCCCTCCAAAAATTAGTTCTCCCAACACTGCTTCTCGTGTGGCCAAAAAGTGGCAGAGAAGGCATTTTTGAGGTGTTTTTGGCCCTTTTGGTGACCCAAAACTTGTCAAAACTTTCTAGTAATTTCTAGGTATTCATAATTTTCCATGAGGAAAATCCAAAAATGCAAACTTTTCCTCCAGAGGAGGTCCCTAGAAAAGCGAGCGCCAGGTGGTGCTACACACCTGTTAGAAAAACCTATTTTTTCCTTAAAAAATTCAAAATTGTTAAAAAGCTTGCCAAATTTCTTGAAATTTGGCATGAGTGATCTGCATTAAATATTATGCTAGGCCAAGGAAGCTTCAGCCAAGATCTTGAGTTTATCTTGGTCTTTCTTGCTCCTCAAAGTCTTCTTTAACTTGGCCTTTAGGCACCTTATCCTAGCTTTGCAAATTTTGTTTTGTGCCAAATAATGATAAACCATGTGTCACAATTATCCTTGTTGGCCTTTTCAAGTAGCTTCTCCAAGTGCATATTTGCCCTCTCTAGCCAAGATTCCCAGTCAGCATCAATCTCTTGCTCAAGGGGTGTCAACTTGGCTTTCTTTCTTTTTGCTACTTGCTTGTTTTCTCTTATGGTTTGCAGCTCCATGATTGTCTGCTTATCCTCCAACTGCTTTTTCCTTTGCTTAAGGTAATTGATGATCCACTTAGCCCTTTCAAGGTTAAGAGCTAAGGCATGGATGTCAGATTCTTGTCCATTGATGATCTCCTTGAGTATTGAGCTGTGGGAACCCAAATCAACATCATCATCCAGAATCAAAATAAAATCTCTCTCTTGACTTTCAGAAGGCGCTTTCTCATGCAATGGTTGTTTCCCTTTATCCTGTATCTGCTTCGCTGAAGAAGAAGGCAAAGCCCCTTTCACTCTGGGTGAAGATAGCAGTTGCCTCTCATCTGATGAAGGAAACGAGACCCCTTCCACCTCGGGTGGAGATAGTACTTGTTTTGCAGCTGCAAATAGCCTCCTTGTCCCCTTTTCATAAGTGACATATACTAGCACCCCTGTAGCTTGAGCCTCATGAACCTCTGGTTGATTTGAAGGCGCTCCTTCCTCTTGAAAAACTAATGGGGTCACTTGAGGGTTTTTAAAAACCTCATGTGAAATGAAAGTGTCCCATGAAACATTCAACAAACTCAACTGATGCAAAACAACAATCTTGATCAAGGAAAAATGATAAATGTTGTTGAACTGTTGATGAAGAGGTTTTCTTTGCACCAATGTAGCCATTTTCTCAATGTTTCTGCATATGAAATAGGGGATGTCCATCATCCTCACTCTAGTGAAATGCATCAATAATCTAATATGATAGGTGTACAAGCGAGAAAATCTCCCTTCACAGCTGAAGTATTTGATAATGAGCTTCATGAGTGGAGCATAAGTGTCCTGTAGGTATCTAAAAGGAAAGACCCTATTGATCTGCTTCTGATAACTAGGCTTGATATAAGGCTCATAATGTTCTCTGTTCACATGTTGTCCTTTGTTCCACTGTTCACCTACATTTGGAATCCTTGTTGCTTCAGCTATAGTTTTAGGTGTTAAAGTGAAGGAAACACCTGCTATATTCACCTAGCCATTGTGAACATGAAGGACAAATAGTATGGAAAGCTCATGGTGGTATTTCACCCTCTCCACCATTTCACAAAACTGGTAGCAACACTGATGTTTGAAACATATTACTGCAAGAGGACAGGCCAATAACTCTATAAGTGTAGTGGGCTCCTCCCGAATGTGTTTTCCCCCCTTATGTGGTCTTCTCGGTGCATGAATCTCTTGGGAGGAATCACTCACTGTTTCCTCATCCCTTTCATAAGCTGAATTCGTTTCCATGTTTGCCAATGTATGGTGCAAAATGATGAGTATGAAGATATTTTATGTCAAGAGTAGGTGACTGTTGTTTTCCTCTTTGGGATTTGATGAATGGGACTGATGAGTGGGAGGTTTTGATGCTGGATGTAGGGTTATTAGGGAGTGATAGGGTTATGGGAATGGGGATTAGGGTTTGGGGATAGAGGGAATTAGGTGCTAGGGTTTTAGGGTTTGGGGATAGAGATGAGTGTGAATGAGAGGGAAAGGGGAAAAAAATGTCAGGAAATGAAGTGAAGGGAAAATTATGCAAAGGGGTGGACTAACAGCAACAATGACAAAAAACTGCAAACCCTAGGCAATTTTGCAATGTGACTGTGCAGCAAATTAGGGTTTGGTTTTTCACCTATCAAAACACTATGAATGATGACCAAATCTCTTTTTAATGGCAAATGGAGGGTTTACTTACTTGGAGGGATGGAATTTGAAGATTTTGGAGCTTAGAAGGTCGTCTTGCAAGAGTTTTGGGCTTGGCAAATTGGTGTGCCGTGCCAACACCCAGGTGCGCCACGCCAAACAGGTACATTGCGCTAGTGCAAGTTTCAGTGCAAATTCTACGCCCGTTGCGCCACGCTGAGTAGGTGCGTGGCGGCAAGAAGAAATTGTGAACTATACTGCAAATTTCTTCAATTTGCCTCAAAACACGATTTTCTCTTGTTCTTTCTCTCTTTGAGCAAAAATGAAGTCTTTAACACAAGGAACAATTTATATACCTTTTGACTTTAATTTTTTTTATTTTAAAAACCCATTTTTCTAAAGTTCCTTTTTCACTTTGTTCTTTTAAAAACTCTATTTTACAGTTTGGTTCACTTTTTGTCATTTCATGGATTAATGCTTGGATTTTCTTGTCTTTTTTGCAGGAGCTAGAGTGCAGAAGTTTGGCAAGGTGACCCAGGGCTGCAGATGATGCTTATTACATATAGGAAAATTAAAATTTACATGAAATTTTTAGACATGGAACATAAAACTCTGCTTTTCCTCAAAACAAAGTTTTGAGGAAAAATTCAATCACTGAGTATATCATTATTGAAATTCTAACGTTGAGACCTTATTAGACCTCCTCATGGCCTGCTGACCATTATTGAGCTTTTTCATGACTATGGTGACAAACCCTAGACCTAATGAGACTTGAAAACCCTAAAATGACTTCTGCAACTGAAGGGAAAGAAAAATAACAACAAATGATCCGTACATGTGAGAATAGGCTAGCAGATGAAAGCATGAGGGAAATTTGACAAAGAACCACTACCATCAGATGATCTATGACCTAATGGAGTGAACCTGATCAGATGAGACACCTAAAATGCATGGAAAAAGAGAATTTGATCACTGATGGAGGGATGAAAGTATCGACACTAACAGTGGTAAGTACTTGGCGCATAATATTTCCTCGAACAACTCCCAAGGAACATTATCCGTTGTGAGGTGTAATTGTTTTTCCAGATCCCCCCACCAAATCAGTGCGCTTTCACTTAACTAAAATACGACAATTTTCATCTTGGAAGTGGAAGAGTACTCTCTTAGCGCAAAACATATGTTCGTTCCTTCTAACCATGCTTCAACACATTCTCCAGCTCGTCGTCCTGAAAATTCTGGGAGTTTAATTTTCTACAACTCCCTAGAAATATCTTCCTTTGATTGTCTATAATTGAAACCTTTGGGCTCTAATGGATTTCGCTCTTCAAGTTGAGGTCACCCTTCTTTGGTATTAGCTATTAGCGGCCCTTTTAATGTTTCCAAGATGGCTTCCAATGAGCGCATTATAATGGTTAACTCAGGTGCTGAAGCGGTTGGCGTTGATGATGGTCTCGGTGGTGGTGATGGCGATGACGATGGCAATGGCGATGACGATGGCAATGGCGATGGTGATGACTACGGTGGTGGTGTCAGTGATGGTGATGCTACCTGATCAGTTCGTCGTCATTGATATGTCCTTACCATTGTGGCTTTTCTTGGATATATAATAAAATGATTAAAATCTAAGTAAAGTTTAGATTTAATAATTATAATTTTCGTAAATTCAAGCTCTCATATGGATATAGTTTTTTTTTTTTTTTTTTTGTACCAAGGTCAAGGAGGGTGGTATCGCTCCCTCCTTGTGCATGGTGTCCTATCCTAATACATAATAATACTTATCAAAATGCACAGGTCTTTTTAAACTGATATATATGTTAAATAATAAATTTATTTTTCATATGTTATTAGGCTTCGACATTTAAATAAGTCATAGGTTCTAACCCATTAGACTTTTATAAATAATATATATAATTAAATAATCATACAATATATTTACTATTCTTCTTGAAAATCTTAAAATATACTAACCCATTATCACTTACTAAATATCTTCTTCTTTAGATGTTTGCTAATTTTAAATTTATTAATCACAAAATTTATTAACATAATTTAAATTATAAAATGTAATTACAATATTGAATTAGGTGATTGTAAGACAAAATTATAATATATAAAAACCAATTAAATGTTATAAAATATATCAATATCCCTTCATAGACCTAGTCACATTAATCACATTTAATTAATATTAATATAGATACTAAATAAATAATTTTATATGATATAATTTTCATTAAATAATAAAAATTAGTTGATCCACCTTTACGAATAACACTATATATATATATATATCACTTCTTCCTACGTGAAGATAAAATAATAATAACTTGCTTAAAAAGCAACCAACATATTTAAAAACCCTTCGTTTTCCCCATGTTGATGTCATGTATACCATCGAATTGTTGTGAGTATATTAACTAATACGCAACGTGTTAACCTATATGACATTCCTGTCCTACATTATAACCATGTGTATTAATGTGTCAGTTCAAATGTGATTGTTGCTATATATTAAATATCTCATATGGTTTATTTTGCATGAGAAATGCCCTAGGATATAATAGGGCAACGAAACCATAATATGGTAGATTCATATTCTACAACCATATTATATTTGTAAATTTACAATTACATGTGTAATCTTTACAATAATAATCTGAGTATCGTTGTAATATATATATATATATATTTTACTCACTGCAAATGCTGAGGAGGAATATGTTTTTTATATAAGAACTTTTAAGATGAAAAGTAGTTTTTACCTCAAATCAAACCAATTTTAAAAGTCTAGAATATGAGTTTTTTTTTTAAAGGGGTGCGAAATCTTAGAAGAAGTTTATTTTTGGCTTAATTTATGGAATGGTACAAACATCAGACATATAACATCATAGTTGCATTATCAGACATATACATTACATAATCGTGTCATGAGACTGGAACTTGGGCGGGGAGGTTATCATTAAAACCCTCCCAACCACCCGAGATATCTTCCATTGACAAAAAAAAATTGAGTCTATTAATGCTTCCATTATATTGAGAAAATCGCAGTAGGGTGAGGACCAATAGTTCAGTCCTTAAAGATTATAATTATTCTGTGAATAATTTGATAGGTTCGATTTCTACATAGCTTATGGAGGAATTCGTTGTTTCCTGGCAGAATTAAGTATTATACAAATTTTAAACCTTGAACTAAGTGCAACTAAAGTTGACAGTGACCACTACACAACGTATATATTATGCACCCTGACATATAATCATATGCTCCAAGAATTGTAGACTAACCTTGGACTAAGTTAATGTTATTTTCTACCTTTCCAGATCACTTTCAGTCTCACAGAGTCACTATAATTGCCCTAGATGACTGATAAAAATTAATTCCTTAGTCCTAGCTCCTTTCCAAACTCCGTAGGGCTAGTAAGGTCCTGAAGAGTTTTACCCTCCTCTGATACCAGAATATAAGGTACCCAATTTACATAATTTAATGGAACTGCTACTAAAGAAAAGCTCTAATTTTCGATTAGCAAAATTTAACAAAATTGTTATTCAGATTAATAGAGAATTCAAAATCCAATTATTCATTTGATAATACTTGTTTGGAATTTTGTTCATGATGTTTCTGACGGTTTTTTCTCTCGCTTCCGTTATCAAAATGACCAAAACCTGCCAACCAAACTGGGCACAACCTTGGTACCCAACTCCAAAGTACTTCACAAATGAGGTACTCTGCCCCTATGCCCAAAAACCTAACAACAATTGAGGCTTCTCTCAATCTGTGACTTTCTAATTAAATTCCTCCTCCTTGCACTTCATTTCCCCTAGAAAAAAGTGCCCTTCTTAGTCGTACTCCCTTCCCATTTTATTTCTTTGGCTCATTGCTTTTCTTCCCTTTTTTGTCTCTATGTCACTCCTTGTTATGTGGAACTCTACATGTGTTTGATCTTGTAACGATCTTTATAGATTTGATTGTGTAGGTTCTCTTTTAAAAGGATAGGCTACATAGAATTCATTTTATTAGTTTAATTAGGGTTAACATTACTTTATTAATTTAATTCACCTTATTTATAATTTTAATTAAATTACATTATTATTTTATTTAGTTTACTCCAATACAATTTGTAAATTAAATTAAATTTTCTTTTGGTATATATATGTCAAGTACATAACTTGTTATATTTATTGTATTCTGGTGAGATGGAAATTTATTTCAGTAATCAATTCATTACCCTAACTTAGGCATTTTCCAGTGTTAGCCAGTATGTCTACTAGTGCAATACTTGTGGTTCATGCATATGTAGCTATCATATGGATGCCTCGTATGTATGTTAATATCCACATTTTGTTTGTAGTTGTAGGTGGGCCATTACAAGAGTGGATTTTACGATCATAGATCTGGCATGCATGACACTTCTGGATTACGAGGATACAGTCACGGAAAATGGTGGGCCAAAAGTAACTGATGCGTAAGATCTTTTGCGTGGTAGCATAACTAGATAAATGTTTGTTGCATGCCCTCTAGTGGAATTCATTGAGGAATTTCTTGGCCTTCTAAAGAGTGAGGCACCTCCATAAAATCATATTGATACCACGATGGTAAAGGGTGTCGCTAATGATCACATAATTTCGGGATTGGTACCCGATACATCGCTCCTCTGAGCAAGAGGTATTAGGTCGGAAAGTCTGGGTCTGGAGATATCTCAGAAAATCTCCATACCATGGGTTAGATGACGAGATTAGAAACAATGGCTCGTTTGGGATGGAATCTTCAAATGTAGATTCAACATATAAAGGGAAGGGAGATCACACATTAGCTCGGCAAAAACTAAGGATTTCTTTGACTTGGATTTGATGAATTCCAAGTTGAACTCTTGGAGAATAACAATCCACTTAGAGTATTTCCCCCAACAATTAACATGACAATATGTATGTCATAGGGATCTGAAACGACCGTAGTTTTCTGAAGCAAGTGTAATGGCGAAATCTATGGATGACTTGAACGACCGTCAAAGCTAACTTTTCTACATGAGTATACTAGATCTCAGTATCGTTGAGGTTCTGACTCAGATAATAAATGGGATGTTTAGTCCCCATGTCGTCTTCTTGGACCAACACCATAGCTATAGTAGAGATGGCGACAGGTAGGTACAGGAAATAGTTGTGTTGATAGTTAGGGGGATATAAGAGATATGCCCAAACCAATGCATCTTTCAGGGCATCAAATTATTTTTGTGTAGTGTCATCCCAATGGAAGGGAATACCTTTTTCCAGTAAGCGAGTAAATTTTTTGGTCAGTTTAGCATAGTTAGGGACGAACCTCCTCAGGAAGTTAGCTTTCCCTTGGAGTCTTTATAACTGATGGAGGGAGGAAGGCGTAAGCAAGTCAACAATCTCCTCAACTTTTAAAGGATCAATATGAATTCCTTGTTTCGAAATGACGAAACCAAGGAGTCGATAAGAACCAACATAGGACACACATTTGTCTGTGTTAAGTCGAATGTTATAATGTCTACAACAAAGAAAAATGGCCCATAAATGTATGGGGTGATCAACCTGATGCTTGGAGTGAGAAGGGAGATTGTCTAGATAGGGCTGCACGATATACTTGATGTCATGGAAAGCATAATCCATCACACATTCAATGTGGCCCCAACATTCTTTAAACCAAAAGGGAGCTTTCTATAAGCAAAAGTACCCCATGAACAAATAAATGCAGGTTTAGGTTGATTCACTAGGAGAATGTTGATTTGATTATAGCCGAGAATCCATCCATAAATGAATAAATCTCGTAGCCAACGCAGTCATCAACAATATGGTTAATAAATGGGTCGGGTAGTTGTCTTTTGGATAAACACGATTTATGTCTTGATAATCAACACATACTCAGATTGTGCCCTATTTCTTCATAACAGGGACAACGTTTGATACCCAATCAATTAAAGGAATGTGGTATATGAAACTAGCTTGAAGAAGGTTTTTGATTTTAGCTTTTATCCCAACAACCTTCTTGGGATGAATCATATGGAGGTGCTGCCAAACGGGCTTGGTATCAGGATACGTCTTGATTTCATGCACCACTATGTTTGGGTCGATACCTGGAATTTATTCATATTTCTAGGCAAATACATCTCTAAACTCATGAAAAAGGGCTTAATAAATCTTGATTTTAGATGAAGAATAAGATGCTACGATGTTTAAAATTTTGGCTATTCTTGGTTTAATCAAAATATCAAGAGGAATCGTCTCTTCGATATTCGAAAGGTTCTTTTCAGAGTCAATCTCATGAATGGAGACAAAATTTGTAAAGGGTTCGACAAAATTAGACAAATACACACCACTGAGATTATCTTGAATGGTATCTGGGAAGGAGGAATGATGATGATGTTCATCCCATGGCATATCATCTGACATCATGATCTCCATGATGGTTTCATCGGAAGAGAGTATATTCTAGAAAGGATAAGAGGGCATGCCATAATCTAGTGATCGATCTAACCAATTCATCGAAGAACATGTATGGGTCGCATAAGCTGAATAGATGGCTTTGTAATCTTGCTCAACGGGGCTAAGAAGAATTCATCAGGTACAATCCAAGGATCGGCTAGGATCATAGAGGATCATATCATGTTGATATAAGAAACCGAAGGGGAGGATATGGGAAGGAGAGGGGGAGGGAGCGAAAAGGTTTCCATAAGCGATGAATTCTTAAACAAACCAAATTCGACATGATGATAGGAATGTAGGGCTTCCCCTACAAGAGGGGAAGTTCCAATAACATTGGAATCATAGGTGAAAAAGGTGAGTTGATCTATGGCCACGATCCCTCCTTTATGAGGAAAGGGAATCATTCAGAAGCAAGTTGAAACTATGACAACCATAGGATAAATCGAAGTATGTATTAGTAGAAGATTATAATCTATAGGTTCGTCCACAACTTCTACTTCAAAGGAGACAACTTTTCCCCCTAGTTCCACTTGGAGGGAATTCAAAATCCCACAAGGTTTGTATGTACTTCCATCAAAGGCTTTTAATGTGGTGGTCAATTGACTTAGTTGGGGTGAACCAATCGCCTTCTAAAAGTATAAAGACATGATGCAGGTCGAGTCTCCCTCGTCCACAATAGAACGATGAATGTTCTTACCATGGACAACGAACTGAATCATAAAAGCTAACTGAGTCGAAAGTCGAGGGGTATAATTTTCACGAGAGAAAACCAAATCTGATGGATTCACACACCCGATAGATAACAACAAGGCATTATTTTGGGTGGGGTAGTTTTACAACACCTCAAGAGTTGACATAGCTAATGGAGACTAAGCCAAGTCTTCAACTACATTGTAATTTCTAGCGGCTCTCAAACGATGGTTGAAAGCAAACTTATGGATACCACCCTTCGAAGGCTTGATAGTCAATTCTGTAGGAATTAGAGGTGGAACATGATCAGATGAAGATGGTGTCAAACTGGTGGGTTGATCAGTAGCCTGAACATTCGGTGCATTCACATTACCATAGTCCTTATTATGAGTGGCCACCATGACATCAAATTTCAGCTTTGAGGAGGAAAGCATCAAAATTGTGTTAGAGGAAGAGGCGTCCCGTGCAACCATATGAGTCTCCTGATTGGGAAATTGGTCAGTCCACACGGTGGGAGAAGTGGATAATTTAAGAAACTAATTCACTTTAGTGCAGTGACAATCACGTGTAAAGTGATCCTTGTTACAAATCAAGCATGGGTATCGAGGCTTTTGTTTCTCATTGGAAGATGAATTTATTTGTTTATCCTATGGTGAGAAATCTTTATTTTTCTTACCTTTACCTTTCTTCTTGCTTCTAGGTTGTTGTTGAGAATTTCCTTTATCAGATGAGATGAAGCTTATATCAGAAGTAGAATCCGCAGGAGGATGGGATGGAGGGTTTTGTGTAAGAGCGGTAAGAGCAATACCAAATCGTTTACTCGCTGACTGCGAACTGGAAAAACCTATAATGCCATCGGCAACATGAGATTCTTTACCAAATGGAGGAGGAGCATTATTCAAGGGTCTCATATCATTTGGTATCTTATCATAGAGCATGCCCAATTGGGTATAAACTAGATCTAAATATTGAGCACGAGAAATAACTTGCTCTTCGGTCATGACTCCACCTTTGGCCACATCTTATGTTACGGGAGCTAACAGAGATTTGAAAACCATTCCTCTAACAACTGATCAGGAACATAAGTCTTGACCAACCAATGGTGATGCCTCCACTCATGAATGTGATCCGAAATGTGAGTAGAGTCTGATTGTTTGAAGTTAGTCAATAGTTTCGTTCCAGTTTTGTATCTAATGGGAAACTGGAAATGTGTGAGGAAGGTAGTAGCTAAAGTGTTGAAGTCATGAAATGACACTCTAGGTAACTCAATATACAATTTAATGACGGTACCGATAAGCGTTCATTGGAAAGGGTGGAGTCAAATGAAATCATCATTAAGAGAGTTGGATGAACACCATAGGTGATATGTCATAACATGTGCGGATGGGTCTTCTCCAGGATTCCCATTGAATTTTGGGATATCATAAGGTAACTTAGTGGGAATAAATGACCACCATGGCAAATGAGCAATGGGATCATTAGAAAGCCAAGTTAAATATGGTAATTCAAGAGTAGCCACAAAAGGCAACTGTCGATTAAAGTACGAAGGCAGATGGCCTGGAGATGAAGGGCTAACCTGGGAAACAAGCACTTTCATTCTTGGATAAGGAGGGTTCTGATAATAAGGAACCTGATTACTATAATATGGAGGGTTATGATAACCAACATACAAGTGGGTTTTTTTCCTAGCCCCAGGATGGCAATTAAGATGTTGGAATGGTTGGGTTTGGATTTGACGACCTTGGAAAGGCACTTGGTGTGATCCATACTATTTCTTGATAGGGGTTTACATTACCCCCTGGCATGGGTTTGATTGAGACTACACCAAATTTTGAATAATTTGACGTACCGAAACTTGAGGAGTACCTTGCGTAAGCGATTGAGAAGGTGAGGGATCTTGTACAAGTCAACTAATCGGGATTTGGGGAAAACGAGGCACCGTTGGAATGGGTTGTAAAGCTTGGCTCACATGTATTTGAGCTTGTTCAGGTGTTGATGGATAGGTACAGATTTGTGACGAAGACAATACAGTTTAATGATTCGGAAATCGATCCCAAAATGAACCAGGTTGAATGGGTAAAGTAGGTTTCCAAATAATGGAAGCCATTCCAGGATAAGGAGTACTATAAATAAGAGCGTTACCATATTGAGGTATACCAAAGATAGGTTCCCCCCCTTCCATGGGAGGTTGGGATGATGGAGGCAACTACTATAGAAATTTTGAATAATTTAACACATATTCAATGGAGATTATCCTGATCATGTACTATTGCGGAAAACATACACAGCTCCTCTACGTTGATCATCAATATAGCAGCATCAATAACAATAAAACATCAAGAGCATTCACACATTAACATAGTATGTATCCCGGGGAAAGCATCTCGCTAAAAACCCCAACTATTTGTATATTAAT